>JAMZAV010013069.1:0-16196 GCA_024449915.1 Sweltsa coloradensis | reverse complement strand
TAGTAATATTTTACTTTATTTTTTTTACAGTTGTAACATTTTATTTTGTTCTTCTGGTGTTTGTGTGATTGCAGTGGATGCCAATGGTTATAGTGAAGAATTATTATGCCACGTGTTTCTACGTTCACTCGATATCACATTTTCGTGTTCTATTTTTATTAATTTTTATATAAGTGTACTTTTCGTTATTATTAAGTGACTGTGATGTTATGTTTCTGCATTTTTTATGTTATTTCATTTTCAAGTACTGTTAGTTCTTTGTGAGTGCTACTTGTGTATATGCAGCTAGTGTATTAAAACGGCAAGTTTGCGCGTATGTTAATATAGTTTTGGGATAAAGTTAAATATGTCCGTCAAAGTTTTTGCAGTAGTCGACAGTTTTTTTATTTTTTATTTAGTTAAAGCTTGGTTAAATTTTGTATGTGCTTTTTTGTGTGTACCGATGCTTGATATTTTTTGAGTTTGTAGGTTCATCATGGAATGTTCTTAAGGGTATCCGTTGTGAGAGCCCTGATTATATAAGTATCAATGCGTGAAAAGAATCGTATGATATTTTTACTATAATTTATATTTTGATCAGAGTAGTAGTAGTAGTGTGTTATAAATAAAAAAAAAAAAAAAAAAAAAATTATAAGCAGTCAAAGATGTGCCATAACGTTGTCAAAAGGTTGTTACAGCGCTGAAAATAGTCTAAGATGAGAAGACTAAGTTTTGGATGGTTTTAAAAAACCTTTTTCCCAAATAGTAGTCTAAAGTATCTACACCAAAACATTACCTAAACATCGCTAAAAACATAGTGTAAAACATAGTCACGCAATTCGCTAGAAACATAGTCAAATGATAGTTGAAAGAATCTTCCCCCCAAAAACATTGCCAAATCATTGCTAATACCACGCTAAAACATTGCATATTCATCGTCTCGCACATTGCAAAAACATAGTGAAATAATAGTTGAAAATATCTATCATTGAAACACCGTGGAAACATCGTGGAAACATAGCCCATATAACCAAGTAGTAAAAAACATCATAAAAAGGTAGTTTGACAGTAGTATATCCATCTCCAGAACATATTAGGGGTAATCATAGCCGAGGACGTCTTCAAAGGGAAAGGGATTATTATTCAAAATAATCGTATTGTGAACTAGTCAAAAGTTTAACTAAAACTATAACGTGAGTTTAATTCAACATTTTATATTAATATATGGTTTTTAATAATTTACTATTTAAATTTACTGTTGTTTTTTAAAAATTTTTCATAGAAATTTCACATTCGAATTTCATAAAATTATATAATGAAAGCTGCATTTGACTAGTACAGTAACCAAGATGGATACTTTTTGTTGATGGTTTGTTGCTGTTGCTGTTCCGACTTCTTCGAGAGAAACCTGTGCATCGTATTCCATACGCATATTGTCCCAAATTTTGTAAGTATTTTTTACTGTTCACTAAGTGCTAAATCATTGTTTTATGCTCAAAACCACTCCCTATGGCCTAGGTGGTGGCATTACACAGCCTCACAGGGGCCCCGGCCAGAAAGCTAGGCCTAGGCCTAGGCCATAGATACTAGTATAACCCCCCCCTGGCCTAGGCCCTAGGCTTGATGGTGCCTATGCAGAATTGCGGGCAAGTGTTTGTAAAATGTAAAAATGTAAAATGTTGTATAGCCCAAAGTTTACAAAGATTACAGATGTACGGTGTAGGCCTACCCTAAGTGTACTGTGTAGGGCCTATAGTCTAGGCCTAGGCATAGGCCTAGGGGCTAGGACTTAGGCTCCCCTATTATTGTATTGTATGTATTGTATTGGGGGGGGGGGGGGGAGCGTAGAGTTAGGCCCTAGGCCGTAGTAAGGCGAAAGGCCTAGCCTAGCCTAGGGGATACACAAAAGTTTTATGTGTAAACTATAAATGTGTTTGCCCCTAGTACCGGTAGTTACGCTAAATTATTTGGGAAATAATATAGCTGCTAGGCCTAAGCCTGGGGCCCTATAAGTAGCATAAAAGGTGCGTTTACTGTTCAGCGTTTGGTGCGCCGCGGGCAAACGCGGTAGCCGCGAATCGCACATCGAAATCGCTCGTATCGTTTACTGGTCCGCGCCGCGCGCGCGAGTATTTGACTTTGCAAAATACAACACAAAGCACGGAATTGGGGTAATTCGCAAGCGACCCCGCGGAAAATGTTCAACCAGGTTCGAGTTGGCGCAGCTGGCGCGCCTCGAGACGACCAAATCGCAACCCGCCAATGTCGCGGCAACCCAGTTCTCTGATTGGCTTGCGCCCGATTCGCGCGAGTCGCGGCCCGCACCAAAGCTGAACAGTAAACGCACCTTAAAGAGGATTTTGGGACTTGGACATAACCCTAAAACGGAAATTGGGCCAGCCCAGCAGCAATTCTATAAGTTTTTACTATGGAGTATCAATCGCATCCGGCGGCAGTTAGCACAATTTTGCGTACGCCCGAGTCTGTAAAATATAACGATGTGTACGTTAGCGATTAATATAGGTAACGAAAAAGGGAAAAATGGTGACACACCAAAACCATTCTATTAGAACTGTCAATTCAAATTTGTATTATAGGTACACAATAAATAGTAATTATGATCATATGGTGCAGGCCTATGTTGCTTTTTTTAAATAAAATAAACATTGGCAGAAGTCTTTAAAAGTGTAAAACATGCACTTATTGCCAATTACAAAGCTTTTACGATTTCCTCAACCAGCTTTCAACCCAACTCGCCAAATAACCTAGTCTGTGGTAGGAAATGTACAAGTACCTATCTTCTAAGCGCCACCGCTACTGTAGGCCTAGGGCTTTATTATGGTTAAGCTATGTTTGGATTGCACTTCGAATTTTTTTATGAGATTTTGTTTTAAAAAAAATCAATATAAAATTGTAGTAGGCTAGCCTTGTGGAAATATGTAAAAATATGATGGTTGAAAAATGTAAACAATGCAATTAGGCCTAGCAGAATTTAGGTTATGCAAATGATTAGGTAGGTCTAAGGAAAATGTGGGTTATAAAGTTAGGTTATTGTGTCCATTACCAAAATATAACTAGAATAGCACACGTACTAAACGCTTATTTAATCAATTGTAGGACTATGCCTACTGGAATATGCCTAATACTTGCATGGAAAATAATTAGGCCTAAACTACCTTCAAGCTACAATGGAAAAAATACGCCCTAGTTATTCAGAATTTAACATTTTTGGAGATGCAAAATGTTTGTATGACACTGTTGTTGTTGTTGAAGTCGAGTTTTTAAGGCCACAAGCATACCGGTTGTAGTTTTCACCCGAGATTTCACGGACCAATCCGAGCCAATCCCTTGCCGGCCTTGACTAATCACATAGCCGTATCGACTTCTCACAAAGAAATATTTCGGTGAGAAGTTGTCACTTTTTTCGAACGTGATATCGCAATGTTTCGATATCGATAACCAAACAGAATCGCAGTTGCCACTTCTCACTGGAAACTCAACTCACTGTCGAATTGTGACTTTGTTAAGCATCATTCACAATCAGTTCTAAGTCGTAAGGCGCAAGGCCTAAGGCGTAATAATTTGTATTGCCGAGTATGTATTTCAATCAGAACGTTCACAACATGTACCAAGTCGCAAGGCGTATGGTTTATGTCGTAACGAATTGCCCAAAATCCAATTCTTACGACGAGCCAATCACGAACAAGGAAACTCCACAGCTGACTGTACGCGCATGCGCAATACACAGGAGCAATGAAAAATGGTAGGGTTGTTGGTAAACGCCTAGCATTTCTTACGACTTACGCCTTACTCCTTAGACCTTGCGCCTTACGACTTAGAACTGATTGTGAATGATACTTGAGAGAAACAGAATAAGGGGGGGGGGGGGGCCAGGCCTCAGCCTAGCTGTCATGCTGCTAAGGCTAGCTCTGAATGAAATGTTTCTTTTCAGATGCCGACCAGTAGCGTTACCAGTTCTTCGAGTAAATATCTTCCGTAGCCAACCACCAAGGTCCCACAAATTGGCGTCGAGTTGAAACGAAGACTTAGGCCTAGGCCTATTTACCGTGCAAAGTGCAAATTTATGCATTCAGAACTTTTACTTGCACGTTGCACCTTTGTTAAATTTTGGCCTATTGCTTTAAAACTGGGCTCAAAAAGTTGAATGTTATTTTAAAATAAAATTGCATTTTAATTATCAAATTAGGCCTATAGCTTACCCTTACTTAATTTACTGGCTACCACCAATTTCATAATGATTTATTTCCCATACCATATCTTAATCCTGGCATTTAGTGTGCTGTAGCCAATGCAGATACTTGTGATGAAAAATAAAAATGAATCTTGTTTTTGATAGGCCTATAGGCCTAGCCAAAAATTGCATTGTTTTTGTTTGTTACAAATATTCAAAATTTTGTTTTTCCACAAATAACTGCCTCTAGCTATAGTCGTCGACTATGTTTCAACAAGGTAATGACTACCTTTTGACGACTATTTGGATATTATTATGAAAGAGCAGGGAAAATCGTAAATAGTCGCCATGTAGTCTTCTGAACATATTTAACTAGTAGACATCACATATCTAGTTGTGTATTGGCACTGTGTATTTTTTAAGATTAAAAGATTTTTGGATATGTTTCAAAGGGTAGCTTTAAAAATAGTTTATTGCTAGGTTCTGACTAACTAAAATTTTAGTAAGGGTTACTTATTAAGAAAATATTTTGTAGTGTTCATGTTTTTAAAGTTATTGCGACAGATAATTGTTGTGTGTTTGTTATAATTCACATCCAGTGGCTTGTAAGTTTAACAGTTTTTTGAGTGCGTGTGTATGAGCTACAATATTTTTTAGGGGTTGATGAGAGTGACCGGGTGTGTGTGAGTGTTTTTGAAGTTGATGGGATTTATGAAGTGTATGGGTGTGCCATGGGTAATTGTATTATTTTTTCATGTTAGTAAATAAGTGCACGCTTGTTCGTTTGAGCGTTATATTTTACAAGGTGTATTCGTTGGGGATTTTTTTTTTGGTTATATCTCTTTGTTATTACATACCAAAATAAAAGTATCGATAGTGTGTATCTAGGGCGACGGTCGTCGCCCGGCAGACAAGCGATGCGATGCTTAGGCGACACCGAAATCCGCCCTTATACACCTACAAGAGTTGGGGGTTTCAGCTATCTTGCACACGCCGCCCCGAAAGAGTTACAATCTTGAAACTCGATATATGACCTGGTATGTGGTCCATGACATACCAAAAAAAAAATCAACCCGATCCAACAACTCGTTTCTGTTTTAAAAAAGGCTCTCAACATCGTCAAATTCCTTAAGGCTGGCTGGTGGCTGGTGGCTGGTGGTTGGGTGGGTGGGTGGGTGGGTGGGTGGGTGGGTGGTGGCAGTTCTCCGCGGAGAGTTCTTTAGCCTACAGAGAAAACGGTAAATCTTAGAACTATGAAACTTGGACCACACTTAGGTGTATTTCAGACGCAGTGCCTTTTGCTTTCAAAACCAAAATCGGGTAACAGGGACCGGAGAAAATCAAAAATTTGGATGATAATCAAAACGCGTAATTACCAAGGCGTGGTAATTTGTACAAACTTGAAATTTAACATGCTATTAACCATTATAAATATCTTGCGTCCAACACACAAGGGGCTAAATTTGGGATGACCATGGGCCCAAAAATGACAAAAAACATATCTGAACTTTAAAAATGAATCATTCAAAGAAAACGCTACAACTGAGATGTTTCAAACGTGGATACATTTTGATATCTCTCATTCTTTATCACTTTGAATATGGAAAGCAAAATTGGTTTACGGGTCCCGGAAAAAAACCAAAATTATCAAAGTAGGTAATTCCGTACTCTTATGAATAATACGCTATACCGAGAAAACGGTTCATCTTAGAACTTTGAAACTTGGGCCACACTCAGATGTATCTCATATAACAAAACCGGGCAATTGGGACCGGGGAAAATCAAATCAAATCAAATCAAAACGCGTATTACTCAGGCGTAGTAATTTGTACAAGCTTGAAATTAAACATGCTCTTAACCATTATAAATATCAAGTGCTTATGCTAGTGCGTTGGTCTTGTTGTTAGCGTATCTGCTTCCAATGCAGAAGGCCAGGGTTCGATTCCCGCTAAAGTCAGAAGTTTTTTAACTTCTGATTTGGACTTAAGTCTATCAGTTCTTGTCTTAGGAGTTTGTAAACGGTGACTTTGGAGCCGTCCTAGCAAAATCAAAACGCGTAATTACTCAGGCGTAGTAATTTGTATACAAGCTTGAAATTAAACATGCTCTTAACCATTATAAATATCTAGTGCTTATGCTAGTGCGTTGGTCTTGTTGTTAGCGTATCTGCTTCCAATGCAGAAGGGCCAGGGTTCAATTCCCGCTAAAGTCAAAAGTTTTTAACTTCTGATTTGGACTTAAGTCTATCAGTTCTTGTCTTAGGAGTTTGTAAACGGTGACTTTGGAGCCGTCCTAGCAACGAGCACATAATAATTTCAGAGTTGTTCTGAATCGGCCTTGTCGATTCTGGCGTGGATCCGCGGGTGTTCGCCACTGTCCATACCACTGATTGATATATTTCCTATTAAAAATATCGATCTTTTGTTGGTTATCGACTCACTCGTCGATTGCGTCGGGGCCTGCAGGGTTGGCTTGGTCGCTTTGATTTAAAGTCCCCCACTGAAAATCAGTTATATAACTGAGTGGGTAGTCTGTAAATAAAAATGTATTTATTTATTTATTTAAGGGTATCTTTGGGGGGACCGTGGCCCAAAAATGTAAAAATAACTTTTGAACTCAACAAATTTAATCATTCACACCTTGATAGCGAACGAACAACAAAAAGATGTAATATCCAACCAAATACAAAAATTTGTAAAAAAAACGGCAGCCAAGCTCTCCTTCAAAAGTCTTCGGCTGTGAATGCTGTGAGATATAGAAGTTGAGCCAAGCTTTTTATTCTTTCTCCCTTGTTTCGCTTTTGTTTTAAAATAAGTAAGATCATTTCGCCTGTTGACGAGCGCCAAGCCAACGATTTTTTGTGGTAAAAAAGTAAAATTTTTTTTAAACTCGAAATCATAAAAAAAATGACTTGGCCATTGAATTTGGTTCATGGCCAAGAATTTTTTTTTATGATTTCGAGTTTAAAATTTTTACTTTTTTACCACAAAAATCGTTGGCTTGGCGCTCGTCAACGGGCGAAATGATTTTACTTATTTTAAAAGCGAAACTAGGGAGAAAGAATAAAAAGTTTGGTCAATTTTCTTTTCCCCACAGCATTCACACCCGAAGACTTTTGAAGGAAGTTGGCTGCCTTTTTTTTTTTTAAAAATTTTTTTGTTTTGGTTGGATATTTTTTTATTTCGAATTTATTTCCCTTTTGATTTTGGTATGGGGACTATATTTATTTTTTGTTACTTACAATAAAAATAGATAGTGTGTATATGATTATTTCGAATTTATTTTTTTGATTGATAAAAAATTTTTTTTTTTTATTTAAATTTCTTTTCAATTAAATCAAATGACTGCAATGTTGTGCGTATTTGCACGTTAACTATAGTATTTTCTTTTTTTCCAATAGCTTTCCATGTGAGTGTACTTAGTTTATAAAGCAAGTGTATTAAAATGTTTTGGGGGATAGATGCAATATTTTCGTAAAAAGGATCAGTAGTCGACATTTTTTTTTTTTCATTGAGTTAAACTAATTAAAATTTGTATGTGCATGTTTGTGTGTATACCGATGCATGTGATATGTTTGATTTTGAGGTTTCATCATGGAATGTTCTTAAGGGTACCCCCCGTGTGAGAGTCTGATTATATAAGATTTCATGCGGAAAAAATCGTATTAATTTCTTTATTATTAATTTACTTTGACTAGATAGTTACAAGGTGCATAATTTATAGAGTATTTTTAATGTGCTGTTTAAAGTGTGGCGAAATATAATGTTGTGTGCATAGTTATAATTCCACCGTGGTGGGTATGTTTAACAATTTGGGGTCGTGTATTGGCTACAATATTTTTTTAGGTGTTGATGACAGTAAAACTGTGTATGTGGTGAGTAAATTTAGTTTTTGTAAAGTGGGGGTTTGGGGTAAATGTGTGTAATAGTTTTTTTCTTATTTCATGTTATAAGTAAGTGCAGCTTTTTCTTTTTTTTTTTTTTTTACAAGACTTGAATTCCTTGATGATTTTTTAAAATAAGTATTTTTTTCTGTCTTTTTTTCCCCTTTTGTCATTGCATACTAAAAAAAAAGTATTGATGTGTATTACTTTTTTTTTTTGAGTAGGTATATAATTTTTTTTTTTTTTCAAATTATTTACCGTTACGCAAACCGGTGAGTTACAGTAACGATCGCTGCGATTAAATATGCGGAATTAGCCGGTACGCAAATTCGGTGCGTTACTGTAACTCATCGCTTTAGTTTTTTTGTCCCGTAGCTTGAACACGACCGTTTAGGATACCCCCTTAACAAAAGGTACCACGGGGAATACACAAAAAAAAATTTTGAAAAAAAAAAATTATATACATCCCTACTAAAAAAAAAAAAGTAATACACTATAAATACATTTGTTTTAGTAGCAATGAAAAAGGGGAAAAAAAGATAGAAAAAATACTTTTTTAAAAAACCATCAAGGGAAATTCACGTCTTGTAAAAAAAAAAAAAAAACGAACAAGCGTGCACTTATTTACTAACATAAAATAAGAAAAATACTATTCCCCAAAAATCACACACCCCACCTTTTACAATTACATCAACTTTCACTCACACACTAAAATGTTCACTGTCATAACCTAAAAAAAATATTGTACACATTACACGCCCCCTCAAATTGTTAAACTAACACCACGGATGTGAATTATAACTATAAACAAAACGTTATTTTTTCGCCCCATTTAAAAAAACCACTGCAAAAATACTCTCAATAAGTTAGTGCCACTTGTATACTACTCTAGTCAAAGTATAATTTAAATAAAGAATTTTAATACGATTCTTTTCGCGCATGAACTCTTATATAATCAGACTCTCACACGGATACCCTTAAAAAAAAATTTCCATGATGAACCTACAAATCAAACAATATCACATGCATCGGTAACACAAACATGACATAAAAATTTTTAATTTAGCTTAAACTAAATGAAAAAAAAAAAAATGTCGACTTTGATCATTTTGACAAACATATTCATTATCCCCCAAAACTTTTTTAAACATTTGCTTTATAAACATAAGTAGCATCAATGGGCTAAAGCTACTTGAAAAATGAAATACTAAGAAACGTAGCAACTGACGCAATACATTGCAGTCATTTGAAAATTTTGAAAAAAACATTAAATAAAAAAAAAATAAAATTAATACAACTCAAAAAAAAGTAACTTCAAGTACATCAATACACACTTAAATTTTTTTATTGTAAGTAACAAAAAAAAAATATTGTACACATACCAAACTAAATAGAATAACTTCGAAGAAAAACATATACACCTATCGATATTTTTTATTTTGGTATGTAATAACAAAGAGAATATAACCCCAAAAAAAATCACCAACGAATACATTTGTAAAATATAAGCTCAAACGAAAAAGGGCTGCACTTATTTACAAATGAAAAAATAAACAATTACCCATTGCCCCCCCAAATACACTTCATAAAGCACAATTTCTAAACACTCACACACACCCGGTCACTTCATCAACACCTAATAAAATATTGTAGTCATACACAGCACTCACAAAACTGAAAAATTAAAAACCCACTGGATGTGAATTTTAAACTAACACACAACAATTTTGTCGCAATAACTTTAAAACATGAACCACAAAATATATTCTTAATAAGTAAGTGCACACACTATATACTACTTGATCAAAATAAAATTTATATTTAAAATATCAATACGATTCTTTTCACGCATTGATATTTTAATCAGACTCCAACGGTTCCCCTTAAAGGGAACATTCCATGATGCCCCTACAAACTCAAACAAAAATGCATCGGTACACACAAAAATGCACATAAAAAAATTTAACCAAGCTTTAACTAAATAAAAAAAAAAAAAACTGTATAGGCAAACTTTGACGGACATTTTAACTTTTCCCCCAAACTATTTAACATACGCGCAAACTTCCCTTTTTAATAAAATGTGCATATACACAAGTAGCACTCACATAATAACAGTATTTGAAAATGAAATAACATAATAAAATGCGAAAATAACTCAAGTCACAAATAAAACAAAAAATTTACAAAATAAAAAAAAATTAAAAATAGAACCGAAAAGTGATATCGAGTAAACGAAAAACACGTGGCAAAATAATTTTCTTCACTATAACCTTGGCATCCATGCAATCACACAAAACACAGAAAAACAAAATAAAAGTTACCAATGAAAAAATAAAATAAAGAAAATTTTACTAGATCACGTCACATTACATGCAAAAACAGGACATATCGACAAAATATTTCAAAACCCTTTATAAACACCAAAACACCTACGTAAAACACACTATCACATCAAATTAATGTGGTGCCGTCCTTTAAAACACTATAAAAAAATTTAACCAAACAAAAAAAATTATGAAATAAACTTTATACAAGTATACACCTTTTGAACCTAAAAACACACCACACATACACAGAGTAAAAATAAATTTCTAAAAAAAAAAATAAAAATAAATACAAAAAAAAATCCTATCTAAAGAGTTTGAAGTACAAACGCACACATTTATTTAAACACAAAATGCAGGCCACTAATACCACTAACTATCATCAATTCAACACTAAAAAAAAACGCAGACTCCACCACACATCCTCACGCTGCTCAAATTTACAGATTTTCTTTGCAAACCTCCAACAATCACAAAAACTACTAAAAAAACAAACTAATTATAAAATATTACCTTCGCACACCCTCACTCCCAACCTACTTACCCCCACGTAGCCTCCAGCTCCAACCCCCACACACAAACTTTCTTTTATCTAAAAATCATGCACACAAAGCTCACAAACATTAAAATACACTCTTAAAAAAAAAAAACACCACTCACAGAATATACACACACAACACCCCAATGCACTTATGCATTCACACTCAAAACGCAAATAATAAACACTCTACAAGACACACCAACACTCTTTTCACAAACCAAAACGCGTCACTTTTAACCCCAACATAAAATCTACGCACACACACTTCGCAAATACACTTACTTTCACAAAGTTAACTAAATATAAAAACCCCAAGCAAACATGCACAAAAAAAAAACATTTTTAACCCTGAATTACTTAAACACAATCATTACTACCAATAGCCACACTCTGCCCGATTGGCCAACACTCACACACAAAAGCATATTCCATCTAAACAAAATTAATTGTGATAAAACACACACTACTAAAATAAATTTTAAAAATAAACTTTTTTTTTTGTTTTTTCACAACCACTTCTCCCCAGACTACATCAACACTGCACAGCCTAAACACACATTCACACACAAGAAAAATCTTTCTTCATCAACACACTAACCCCCTTCACCACACACAACATTTTATATAGTCACTATCAACACATATACATACTTTTGGGCCACACACTATCGCAGTTCAAAAACTTATTTTCACAGTGTATACACATAAGGATAAACCTCAAAACAAACCATCACATCCACATAACACAAAAACATTTAAAAACTGAACTTTATACTTAAAAAACCAACATTACTACACAACCCAGCACACACTCTGCCCGACTGGGAACACTCCACACAAAGCATATTTCCCTTTAAACAAACTTAAATTTTGCATAATACACAACCCAAAATAACTAAAATAAATTATAAAACTACTTATTTGTAAAATGTATACACACGCAATCTAAAGACATAAACCAACAAACAATACACAGCTAACACACTTACAATTCACACTCAAACACACATAAAAATAATCTTTTTTCGTCAACACCTAAAACCCCCGCACCACACACAACATTTATATAGGGACTATCACACACATATACATACATACAAATAAAATAAAACATACTCGCACACAATGACACAACATGGGCCTAAAATAAGAAACACATGCCATAACAAAAAATAATTTAACACACTTACTTTAACACATTTTCCAAAATACACAACCCAGCACACACCAAACCACTACCAGACTAGCCTACACTCTCAAAAAATGTATACACTCGCCCTCCAAGACTACCCCAAAAAAATACACAGCCTAACACATTACCCCCCCCCCCATCAAACATGCAACTATAGTCACTCACCAAAACCCCTTACACTTACACAACACACAACATTATATAGTCACTGTACACACATTACATGAAAAAAAAAATATATACACACTACGAAAAACCCCACACATTTCAAATATACAACATGGGCCAAAACTTAAACAAAAAACATGAACATAACACAAAAAACATATAACACATTACTTTCAAAAAATTCTCACTACACAAACCCAACACACTCGGGCCCGACTGGCCAACACTCTCTCACACAAAAGCAATTCACATTTAAAAAAAAACTACACTTGTGCAAATACACACCACACACAACTAAAAAAAAATTTAAAAAAAACTTTTTTTAAAGATACACACACACTTTTCACAGACTACACTCAAACATCACACACTTAACATTTTACACTCCAACAAAAAGAAATAATCTTTCTTCATCAACACACTAACCCCCCTGCACCAAACACAACATTTAATAGTCATATCACACACATGTACATACAAATAAAAAAAAACATACTACGCAAAACACCACACAAAATTTGACTTCTACACAATGTACAACACATGGGCCCCAAAAAAATTAAACAAAAACATCACAAACACAAAAACATTATAAAACCCCTTACTTTAAAAAAATTCATCATAAACCCAACCCACACACACCAAAAAACCTACCAGACTAGCCAACACCACAAATGTATACACTCGCACCCCTCACAGACATCACCCATCACATGCAAAGCCTAACACACTTAAATTCACACTCACACAGACATGATAATCTTTCATCAACAGCCCAAACCCCCCTGCCAACACACAAAAATGTTTTCATTTACACACGTACCATACGTACAGAAGCCCTTACCATCCATTAAAAAAAAAAAAAAACAAAAAAAGAAAAATTACCCCTGAATAATATGTACACACATAAAACATAACACTATATTTACAAAAAAACTTTAATGCAAAAATATATAGTCAAATTCACTACTTTTTTTCAATATATCACACGCATTCACACAGACGTACATTACACCCTTAGCCCCTTACATTCCCCACTGCCTCATGTACACGACAGCTCCCCCTTAAAAAAATACACACATTAAAACCCCTTCACGCCAACACACAAACATAACATACCGCTTATTTTCATAAACAAAATTGCACACAACACACACCACCACACCCCTTTAAAAATGTCGCCTTAACCTCATGCAAACATACTTATATGACGTATTAGCCACACCTCTCACGCAAAACATTACTCAAATAGGCATACAGATGCACACACTCCTAAAACACTTATTTAAACCCCATCAAGCATATACATACAACGATGATGTACATAAAAAAAACCCAAAAACAACGAACACTTTCACACCTTTTTCAAAAAAAAATTGTACATACGCTGCGCGCACACCACACCTTTCACATACTTTCATACTCTTAGGGGTTATTTCCACATTCTTACACTCAAAACATGATACACACCATCCTCCAACACATACACAACACTCAGTCCACATGGTTTAAACCCCCTATCAATTCTCACCCCTAAAACGCATGCACACGCACATTAAGCTTGGACACACGCGGAACATTTACCACACATAATATACCACAATCACCTTTCCTAGACCCACCCCAACCCCCCCCATTAAATAAAAATCAAGCACTCCCCATCACAATTCCCCACTCTCTCACGACGCACACCAAAAAAAAGCTTACAGTCACACACCCAAGCACACAAAAAAAAACACTCATTTACAAAACACACAAAAAAAAAAAAAACGAAAAAAATATAAATTAAACCCTTTAAAACACCCACCACATTTAAAACTTAAAACAAAGTAACCAGACAAAATAAAAACACTAAAAATCAAACCCCCAAAAGCAACTGCTTTAAACTTATAAAATTGACATAAAAAAGATACATAAAAAAAGTAACACACCCAAAAACTAAAGAAACATGCACATACAGGCACCACAGGACTTGCTTTTTTGGCGGGGATAAGCACACTAGTACTAGAAGTTCTCGAACCATCTACACCTAGTTTATCAAAAGGGCCCCCGAAAGACACTTACGGGTTGAAAAATTTATTATTAAACAATGAATTCAAAAAATCAATAAAAACAATAAATCCTTAATAAAAAATCAAAAAGTTAATGAAAAGTATTTTTCCCCTTTTCAGGTTTTGCCCAAAGGCCCAAAAAGCTCAAGCTCCAGAAAAATCCATAAAAAAAAACAATATTAGTTACTGCATCTACCATGGAGAGGCTAGTGCGCAAAAACAATAATTAATAGTACACTAACGGCACTAGAGTGCGGGGGGTAAATACCCTACCTTTGGGGCTGCACGACCGGGAGCCTCAGTCTCTCTCAAGCCACCGTCGAGTGAACATCTCCGAGGGACTCGGGTAAATACTCTAGGAGTAGACTACGTACTTAGGGGCATGGGGGATAATTAGACAAAAATTAATTATGTAAATTAGATAATTAATTAAGTTATTAATGAGGTTAATTTAAATTATGCAAATGAGGGTCTAGGGTTTTCTAGAACTTTCAATGAGAATTATGCAAATTTATGCAAATGAGGTTATTAATTATGCTAATTGCTAATTAGGGGGGCGTGGCTTCCAGAACATTTGATGACGTCATTATGCTAATTTATGCTAATTTATGCTAATGAGGGGGAGGGGTTGATTATGCAAATGAGTCCCAGGGTGACCTACATACTACTGTAGAGTATTTATAAAATAGGTAGTCAAGTCGTCAAGTAGTCAAGTACGTCAATGCCAATGATGGCCATTAGTTTTTGTACCAAAATCCCCAAGGTCAGGGGCAAAAAGATCGTCCACGCCACATGTTATTTCTTATGGGATTTTTGTCAAACAGGACCCAACTCGAAAATTAAAAACATTGTAAAAAAAAGTTTAGGGTGGACCCCCAATTTTTTTCCTGTTCTTTGTTAGTTAGCCTAATGAAATAGGCCTATTTTTTTTGTTAGCAGATAAATACTCATTTATCAGGGGGAATTTAGGTAGGGTCTATCTGATAGTGAAAAAAAATGTTATTTAAACCATCACTTTTAAAATCCCGGGCGCCGCGCCCAGCCGCGGTGCGCTAAAAACACTTAGGGGCCGGAAAGTAATTTCTAGTGGGGTCTGGTGGCTCTGAAAATTTTAACCGCGATCCATCCGGAAAAAAAGCAAGTGGCATATAGTTTTGAATTGGGATACCCTGAAAAGAAATGTATAGATTTTTTGGTAACTCCAACAGGATGGTATTTTCAGGAAATTCTTTTAAAATCTCTGAACTTTTATAATATGCTATATATGAATTTGGATATTAGGAATGTCCTGAATGCAGGAGTCAGCTGAACTCGCTATTTTTCTTATTAGCGTCTATCCTATTCCTATTCAGTTAAAAAAAAATGATTTACAATGGGGGGACAACTCAAAAATCTAGTATATATATGCTTACATAACAATGAACTACAGTTATATAAGTAAATATTTGAAATAGTAATATCACAAAAAACAATGTATTATACATAAGGTAATAACGTCAAAAAGGATATTAAATGCAATTAATTAATGAACCAAATATATAAGGGGCAAAAAAGAAAAAAGAAAAATCATAAAAAAGAACAACGAAAAGAAAATAACTGATTTATTACATCGATCCCACTCAAACGAATATGAGGTTTTTCCAAAAATCAGGAACAGCAAATCAGGGAGTAATCAAACTTTCGCGGAAGAAACCACTGAACGCGAATCTTAATTCTTGTGTTCAAATCTTGATACATTGTACACCATTGTATGTACGCTACAACATTGCATTATACTATTGTACAAACTACAAAGGTATGTTTGAGAAAATAAACAGGGTTGCGAAGTGTCCTATTTAAATAGATTAATAAATTCCGTGAAAAATT
>JAMZAV010013068.1:0-17558 GCA_024449915.1 Sweltsa coloradensis | reverse complement strand
TAAGAGTTTGGGAGGTCAAAAAAACAAAAAAAAAAAAAAAAAAAAACTCCAGTTAATTTTTGGTGGGTAGTGAAATTGAGTCTTTGCTTAGCTCATCCAAAAAGTCGCTCTTGGTTTCCTTTTGGTCATTTTTTTATCATTTTGGCCTGTTGCTCGTAATAACCTGTCGCTCTTTTTGGTCTTTCGCTCTTATTGGCCTGTCGATCTTATTGTGTCGCTCTTATTGGCCAGTCGCTCTTATTGGCTTGTCGCCCTTATTGGCCATTCGCTCTTTTTGGAGTCGCGCTTATTGGCCAGTCGCTCTTATTTCCCTGTCGACCTTATTGGTCTGCCGCTCTTATGGTCGGCGCCCTTATTGTCGCGCTCTATTGAGCGGCGCGCTTGTTGCCGCGCTCTTTTGACCGAGAGCCTTTGTTGGGATCGAAATCTTTCAAGGTTACGGGGCAAAAAGATCGTTTCCATGTTATTTCTTACGAAAATGACCGAGTTTGACAATTTGTTATATAGGGTCATGGTGGACCCAATAATTTTTCGGTTACTTTCTAAATTCATATCTAGTTAGCCTTAATGAAATATATTTTTTGAGTTCAGCGGGCTAATACCCTTTTAAAGAAAGGTGGAATTGGCAGACAACTAAAAAAAACGTAGCTAAAAATTTAATTTTAAATCTATTGCATCCGTTGTGTTTGCTACTATACCAAAATAGGCAGGAATAGGGAGCTTATGCCCCGCCAAAGATAGTGTTTAACAATATATTCAAGTTTTTCATTCATTCATTCATTCATTTTTCAGCCAGAATTTTTTTACTTATAAAATAACGGTTTGAAAGTTAAACTATATAAAGGGATGTGTCATTATTAATTGAGCGAGCGTAACGAGCGTCTCCACTTGACTCTTATGGCTCGAATGTCTGTTTTTTCCGTTTTTTTCTGTTACTGCTACGGTACAGGTCGCACCGTTTCTCTGATCGACCTGAAATTTTGCACACATGTACATACCACCTATGCGGGTTGCTGTATAGTTTTGTGGCAAAAACGTTAAAAAAGTTAAAAAGTTACATTAAAGTTAATCGAAAGTTTTTTTTTCAAACTAAACGGCGACAAAATCTGAGGTGGCCAAATCGTTTAGAATGTCCGTCCAGTCACGAATATGTTAATTTTATTTTGATCCGATAAGCAGTGTTGATGGAAATTACATTATAACAAAGTACCGTTACCATGGCAACGGTAAGTCGCGCAGCTTTTTTGGCTCATGATAGCGGTCGAACGGAGGCTCGGATCGAGTTGAAATTTTGACCATCCGCAAGCTTCGTTCCCGATTGAATGCCATTTGTTTTGTGGCAAAATCGTTTAAAAAGTTAAAAAGCTACATTAAAGTTAATCTAAAGTTTATTTTTAAAACTAAACTGCGACAAAATCTGAGGTAGCCAAATCATTTAGAATGTCTGTCCGGTCACGAATATGTTAATTTTATTTTGATCCGATAAGTAGTGTAGATAGAAATTACATTTTAACAAAAGTAACGTTGCCATGGCAACGAAACGTCGCACGAGAATTCTGGTCACTATGCACTGCCACCTAGAAGTAATCAAGAGTTAAAATAGTTTTCCCAAAGAAATGATGTCAAGGTCCTCTAGATGGCGGTGAATTTTATCCATTCTCTCCTATTTTACAAATTTTCAGCTAAATCGGCCAAGACCTAAAGACTTATTGGTATGTAACATTATGGGAATGTACTCGGGTCGTGTTGCACGTACCGGTGCTCGCTCAACAACGCGACGGTACTTTAGCGTTTTCCTAGTTTTACTGTTCACACGTACACCATTCGCTGTAACTATAGGCCCTGTAGCCAACTATTAACAACCGAACACAATGTACACTACGTCCTTTGTTCGTTAGATAAGAATTTTATTATAAATGCATTGCAAATATGTAATTGTATTATGCAATTATTCTGGTGGTGACTATGCGCACATACTTTAAAACAAGCACGGGTACGGGTGTACTCAAACTAAGGAGCGAAGGTGCTGCTCAAGTCGAATGGGTCTCGTTGTGACAATGTCTGTCTGTTTGTTTGTTTGTTTGATGCCATACGCGTTTGCGATTTAAACCTACAAGAATTAATAAATTGAAAAATAGTCTGGCCATGTGTAGGATTCAATTTAACGACAATGCTTTTGTTCTTGCATTTATGCATGCCGTAGCCAAGGTGTATCGAATCTTGCACGCTCAAGATTACCCAAATTTCCGCTGTGAGATACAGTAAACCTTGAAATCTTTACAGGTACTACGTACTGGCTATGTTTTCCATAGTACTGTATGCATTTAAAAACATGTTCTATAATTTTCCAGAAATAATACAGTAATCCAGAATCATAAAATTCAATCCGACTGTTGTTTGAACCCGGTTCTCCCACAATCCGAGCTTAAGGGAAAGATTGCCCCAAAAATTTTCCGCCTCCGGCGGCTGGGGCTTCGCCCCAGGCCCCGGGGAGCCCGCACAAGTCGCACAAAACGAAAGTGCATGTGTCCCGGTTTTTACTTTCAGAATTATGGTAACCCTAAGTTACAAGGGATGTACTTTTGGAATGCATATTTTCAACGCGCGATGTTGTAATGGCCATTTTAGATTCGTTCGATGATCTAGTACCTATGTGGAACAAGAAATTAGCAGGTTAGAGCCGAATTACGAAATTCCCCAAAACGTCAATTTCAGCAAATTTTGGATTACATATCACAGTTACAAGGTATAATTTTTTAAACGGTCATTTTAGTTAAATATTATGCAATAGATTATGTGATAAAAAATGTTTTGGGGTAATAGCTCGTGAAGGGAAAATAATATTCTTAAACAATGTTTGATGAACGATTTTTTTCCTAAATTTGTCTGGTTGTTACTTGTTTACTCGCTACTGAAAAAAGGCTACACCGATCTTGATTATATTTAAGGTAACCTTTGTAACCTTTGAAATTGGATAATATAATCTGAACAATCAAAGAAATATTTCTTCAGAAAATCTTACTTTTACGTCTTTTAAGATCATTTGTACAATTTTATGTATTTTAGGTACCGGAAATAATCAAATAAGATACGACAAAAAGGCAATATTAAGATATTGATTGAAGTTTTAGTCTTCGAAATCTGTGAGCTTAGATATGACACGGTTTTTATATTACTCGTGCAACTCGCACTATTACAATATGTATTACATACATGTGTTACATAGAAATGCAGATGGATAATGCTTATTGGGTCATCCTCCAGCGAGAGATTTCATAAACCGCGATGGTTGATTAATTTAATTCGCGGAGCTCGACCTGTCAGCGCGGTTTAGCTGCGGTCGCTTAGCCGGTTCCCCACTCGAAGAAGAGGAGAAGAAGAAGAAGAGAAGAAGAAGAGAAGAAAGAAGAGAAGAAGAAGAAGAAGAAGAAGAGAAGAGAAGAAGAAGAAGAAGAAGAAGAAGAAGAACTTTACTTTTTTACCACAAAAAACGTTGGCTTGGCGCTCGTCAACAGGCGAAATGATCTTATTTCTTTTCAAAGCGAAACTAAGGAGAAAGAATGAAAAGCTTGGCTCAACTTCTATATCTCACAGCATTTGCAGCCGAAGACTTTTGAAGGAGAGCTTGGCTGCCGCTTTTTTTTACAAATTTTGTATTTGTGGGGATATTTCATATTTTTGTTGTTTGTTTCCTATCAAGGCGTGAATGATGGACTTTGATTAAATTTGTTAAGTTCAGATTTGTTTTTTGACATTTTTGGGCCCACGGTCCCCCCAATTTTTCCCCCTTGTGTTTTAAGCGCTAGATATTTATAATGGTTAGGACTTAGGAGCTTGTCTAATTTCAAGCTCGTACAAATTACTATGCCAGAGTAATTACGCATTTTGATTTTCATTTTGATTTTCCCCGGTCCCTATTGCCCGGTTTTGGTTTTGAAAGCTAAAGTGTTTGCGCATGAGGGACATCTAAGAGTGGCCCAAGTTTTAAAGTTCTAGGATGAACCGTTTTCTCTGTATAGCGTCTTATTCATAAGAGCACGGAATTACCTAGCTTTTGATAATTTTGATTTTCTCCGGTACCCGTTATCCAATTTTGCTTTCCATATTCAAAAGAGAAAAAGAATGAGAGACATCAAAGTGTATTCCACGTTTGAAACTTTTCAGTTGTATTGTTTTCTTTGAATGATTCATTTTTTAAAGTTCAGATATGTTTTTTGTCATTTTTGAGCAACTTGTGTTTTGGACGCTAGATATTTATAATGGTTAAGAGCATGTTTAATTTCAAGTTTGTACAAATAACCACGCCTAAATAATTACGTTTTTTGATTATCATCCAAATTTTTATTTCTCAGGTCCCTGTTAACCGTTTTTGGGTTTTTTAAAAGCAAAAGGCACTGCGTCTGAAGTACATCTAACTGGGGTCGAAGTTCATAGTTCTAAGATTTACCGTTTTCTCTGTCAATATAGCCCCGGGCGGAGAATTTATGTAGCTAGCCAGCCAGCTGGAAGGTTTTCGACAATTTTGAGACACTTTTTAACACGGAACGGGTTATTGGTTGGGGTTGATTTTTTTTTGTAGGTCATGGACCACATATCAGGTCATATACCGAGTTTGAAGATGATGATGATGATTTTTGGGCGGCGTGTGCAGATAGCTGAAAAAAAAAACACCTATGGTAGCTGTATACAGGGCCGCCAGTTCGTCGTCGCCTAAGCAGTCGCATGCGCTTGGCTGCGGGCGACGACCGTCGCCCTAGATTTGCCTGTGGCTGGATCTCTCCAGCACGGCGCCATTGAGTGCGTTCATACCACTTTCTCTTAGGCTACGTTCAACGTTCATCTCATTCACTTATCATCACACATTGACTCAGTTAATGTAAGCGTATTAAGATAAGAAGTACATCCCCACTTCAATTTATCAATTAACCACTAGCCATACTACCACGTCTGCCAAACGGGCGTCAGGGGGTGTGAAAGTGTTGCTATATCAATAGGGGATATCATGTGAAACAATGACTTGGGACTTGGGAGGGGAATCAAAAATTGCGTATTTTGTGTCATCATCATCATCACTATCATCATCATCATCATCACTATAACTAATACTCTGTTAACATACGACCTTGGGGGAACGAGGTTTTCCATAAAACGAGTTTTTTTTTCCACACCACGAGGGGGCGTGTGATACGGAATTTGGGTGGCCCTAGACCGGAAAGGATCGAGGATTTCGATAAAAAATACCCCCGGTCGCGCGGACCCCGTCTTCCCCCCCGTTTTCTCGAAAATGTCCAAACTTTTCGCGCGCGGCGGGTTTTCTGCACTTTAAGGCCGGGGAAAATTTTTCAAATTTTTTGCGTCACCCGTCATCTCTGGAGGTGGGCAATACGCATGGGGAATAAGCGTAACCGTTTAAAAAAACGTCCCGTTTTCAAACGCCGGCCCTTCACAGTACCGAAATTTTTTTAAAATTTTGGGTAAACTCTAATGCTTTGTTCTTTGGTGATTTTGAAAGCTTTAAAGAGGATGCAGAAGAGGGTGAAAAAAATTGTCCCGGAAATTTCGTTAAAACCGAGAAAAAAAATTCCAAAAGTTTTCGTTGTTTCAGTGCTATTTTGAAATGTTCAAAAGTCGAATTTTAGCGGTTCCATAAAAAACTTTTCGTGTTTCAACACCTTCGTTAGGGATGTATGCATAAGAAAAACAATAGTTTGTGTACCGAAAATCGAACCCGTCGAAAAGGTACAATGTTGAATGACGTCAGGGACGTCCGATTTTAGACAATGTCCAACTTTAATGGGCCGAAATCGACGGTAAATATTTTATCTCGAGCACAAGATTGATTCACAACAATGTATCGATTCGTCACGAATGATTTGGTACCAAACTTTTTTTATTATTGAACATATTTTCGATACGATAGGGAAAATTACAAATTTGCCACGTATAAAAATTTCTCTTCTGAAAATTTTGCACCAACATTTAAATGGGGTGGGCGGGGGTGTAATAACCAAGATTTTTAGTTGTAATGTTGTGCTATTAAAATCAAAAATGATTCAGGGAATCCGGTAATGACGTTTAAACTCTTCGTTTTCACCCTCTGTGGGCGAAAATTACCTTTTACATGGTTTTTTTTACAGTTTTGTGGCATCTTTTTCTGGATAAATAGGCCACCTTGGCGGTCGTAACTCAAAGGAGAATTATTTTTGAAAACAAAAAATATCACTTTGCACTCACGGGACATTTATCTCCCAGTTTCATAACAAACACTTTGTGTTTTGTTACATTCGGCCGTGTATTTTCCTTCCGACAAGCAATCCATGTGTAATTATTTAAAGAATGTAATAGCATTTTCTTATCCAACATGATTTTTTGGATGCCCCGAAACGGGCCCATTTCGACTTTTAGGTCCCTACCATGTTGGGCTAATTAATTAATATGAACATCAATATTAATAAAAAAATTTACTCCGTCTCACTTTTCAAAGGTCCTGAGCGCCGAAATTGCACGTGAAAATTAATTTGTAATTCAAAAAAAGGTTAAAAAAATTATTATCATTTTACATTTTGCATGCTTACTGTGTTCGGATAAAACTGAGACGCTATTTGTAGCAAATCTATTTATATCTCAAGTGTTGTAAGAAGATGTGGGAATGCTCTGCATAAATGAGGCCCTGAAAGGGTAACCTACTATCGGGAAATTTAAGAAATCAATTCAACCAATATTCACCTGAAAAAGGTTCATGTGGAAGATAATGACCCTTCAAAATCCAAATGACACACATAGGTACTTAAACTTGACAAGATCACAAAAGCGTATGCGTGCTAGACATTCACCAGGTCAAAGGGTTTTTAAAGGGGGAATTTTGAGTAGTTAAAATACAAATAAATGTAAATAAAAATTAAATTTTGAAATGATTTATTTATATAAATCAATGAACCACTACAGGGGTCGGGTAATGATAAAGGGCAATCGAGGGCATGAACCACTGTTGAGGGCAATCCCAGACTATTTTTTTTGTGAGGGGGGGAGGGGAATGTAAAGTCCCAGTTTTCAATACTTAAACATTTAATATTTGGTGAAATGTATTAACTTTTTTCGGTTTTTACGTCACAGGGCCGCGTCCAAAGCATCCGAATTTCGAGGACTGTTTTGACCTTACGCCGCAATGACACAGTTTGGGGGGGGGGGCGACGGGGGATTTTGGAAATGGGATTTAATACATTTTATCAATATTTTCAAGCCTTTTGACGAAATTATGTTCAATACCATTATTTCGTCGTGATGGGCCAAGATTTAGGGGTTATGAACGAAATGGGTGGTGGAGGGGGAGTGAAGTCGACTTTTCCATACAAAACCTTAAATATTTAGTGAAAATTTAGTAACTTTTTTCGTTTTGCTCTTTCAAAATTTTGTCACAGGGCTGCGTACAAGGCATCCGTTTTCGAGGACTGTTTTGACTAGACGCCGCAATTACACAGTTTAGTGGGGGGGTAGGGGAGGGGGGGGGGGATTTTGGAAATAAAAATTAATACATTTGATCACTATCATCAAGCCTTTTGCAGAAATTATGTTTAATACCAGTATTTCCGTCGTGATGGGCCATGATGAGGGGATATGAAGGTGGAAGAGGCCCAGTAAACACAAGAGCTCTCGGAGTGGTGTTTATTTTGGTCACAAGCTCACAAAGTCGGTCCTCACACATAGTGAGTAATTTGTGAGTAAATGTGACTGAATCAATTTTTCATTTAAAAAAGTCATCACTTTGTGACCTCTCTATCAACACACAGAGTCACCCCAAAAAAGAAAATATTTTATTTCTACTCACAGTAGGGGATACCAGAACTGTCACTTTGATACTCCTTTTGTATTTGCATCTCATTCGGAGGGACTTTTAAGCGTTGTGTCTGAGCCACATATTTTTGGTTTTATTTTGAATTGAATTTGCTCACATTGAGTTGTGTTTGAGAGGGCTTTGATAAGTAACCTATGACGTTATTTTATCCCAACGCAATGTGAGAAATTTTTGTGAGAGTTATTTGTCCATTGTTACCTCAAAAATACAACTCGGATACCATAATATAAGCTAAATTTAATCTACTCACCGAGTGTAACAGAGTTGTCACTTTGATACTACTTTTTATTTGCATCAAAAGCCCTCACATTCGTGATGACTTTGAGAGTTGTTTGCGAGCAGTAAATGCATTTTTATTTTATTTTTTATTCACTCACATTGTGCGGGGTTTGAGTGCGTTTTGAGAAGTATAACTTGTAATTATATTATTTTACGCAACGCAATATAATTATGTAATTTGTAAGAAATTATTTGTCAATTTTTACCTCTCTTGAAAACCCAACTCGGGTAGGCTCTACCAGACAGATTCCTTATCGAATTATAAATTAATCACAGACTGTTTTTTTATAATTTTATTTAAGACATTTATTATTTTTTTCAATGCTATTCTGTAACTTCATGTGTTCCTGGTTCATATTAAACAAACAACAATATTCCCGGTATTATAATAATTTTACAATTATTACATTTTTCGTAATTTTATGAAAACTGAGGAAATCTAAAATACTTTCCACTAGTTCGAGTCCCTCTGATTATCTGGTGGAAAACTCTTCTGTGATAAAATCAGATATCAAAAAAACGTATAGATTACAAGCTCACAAAATATTTAGTCATTTTAACTGCAATTATTATTGTGGGTTGTGATGTACGTTTTCAAGATCCAGTCACATTAATGATTTTAAAAGGACTGGACGGCTCAGACACCATGCGACAATCAAACAATCGTCCAACCATAGGTCGGTATTTAATTTTGAAATAGCGGCCAACTTACATGGTTGGGCTAATTCGGAAAAATTTAAAATCAATACAATTTGTTTTTTAAAAAAATGGGAAAACTGCCAAGGGACAATCTGCAAACAAGTATTAATTATGGAGTTACGTAGTTGTGACTCAATCCCCTGCTTTCGCATCAACTACTGAAGAAAGCCTGAGAAAACTTTCTGTCAGGAACATCGGCATGGCGCGTCGAATCTGCGTGAACACCGAATCAAGAGTATAGCTAGCACTTTTCGTACTTGGGCTAGAAAAGTTGACATGCTTTGCTATAGACTCCTGAGTTTAAAGCGGGAATCAAAGGGAAACCTCGGGAGTTTTTATATAGGAAGCGGGGGACCCATTCGAAAAATATTATAACCGTTTATCAGTAATCATCAGTATGCAATGTGAAGTTTTTTTTATTTTAATTTTGTTAGTCCTCGTGTGTGTGTCAATTTCGCGAATTATTGTTGATGCGAAGTGCCAATCGGGACAAAAAAATTTCTTAATTGTTTGTTAGACGACCGGGGCGGAACACCAGTGAGTCCATTCAATTAAAGTGACTTTATGCTAAGTGAAAAAATGTTGATGACGTGTTCATAGATGTGATACAAATATTTATCTACAGATGATATTGCGGGACAGAGATTTTTCCCAAAGTGGGGGGGATTTCGAACTCTCGGCATACTTATCTTATTGTTAAACACAAAAATCAAACCAGCTTCCTTGATTAAAAAAAAATATTGATTGCCTCTTGTCAGTTATTCTCGTCGACTCTGAGTAACATAATCTCACATCAAGCATCGCGCAACAGACATTATTCTTTATATTTGAGACCACACGTCACAGTGTCAGAAGGGGAATGTTCTATCTCGATTTTTGTGTTTTGTAGTACAAAAACGAAATGCATGATTGTATTCTTCAATGTGTATGTTGAAGATTGCAACGCCATCTATGAGAAAATTTAGTGAAATTCATTTGTTATAAGTCCATTTTTGTCAAATTTATGTGCTGGAATCTGAATACAACTGTTCTATCTCAAAATGAAAAAAATGGGACCCTCGTTTTTGTTCCGCCGCGGCCGTTTCGAACACGCGACGCCCACGTTTTTGAGTGAAATGTAATGACGACTTGACCTAGTACAGACGATTAATAGATATAACACAAACTTTAAAAATGTTGCGTTTATAATTTCTTATTTGTTTTCGAAACTCTAAATGTTTACATGCAGGGAAGCCTGTATTCGGCTGTAGGGTGAAAGGAGCGTAGGCCGTGGCTCTCCCTAGGCTTAGGACTGTGTACGTTGTCTGAAGTCTGAAGTTTTTTCATTGTGAAGCATTTACCTCGCCACTTAAAACTTCCAAGTCCTTCTAGCTCAAAACTATAGCGTGTGATATAGAACACCTTGCATTCTGACACAGCAAAGATTTCCCTCAGGAGGTAAAGAGTATTATTACTGCTTGCATACAATCATTGAGTAACTAAAAAGTAAAATACTAAAATTATTATCAAGTACTGAACAATACTATTCAAACCAAAGAACAATGCACTTATTAATTAAGGTAAGTAGGCCCAGAGAAAGTGCAAAATTGTCTACTATAGTTGCATCGATTTGCTTTTGGTACCTATAGGTGGTATTTCCCTGTCGTCTTCAGCGTCTTCTGTGGCGCTACGGTTAAGGTGTTGGCTTTCAGATGCAGTGTCACAGTCGCATGGGGGGGGAGTTCGAGTCACCATGATAAAACTTGTAACTTTATAACTATGTCAATTTAACATATGTTGTGTATCCAATTGCAGGTTATCGATTGATGTAGCAATAGGAAAAAAATAATAAGAATTAGTATTTAATATAATATTAAAATGAAAAGTCGAATCTAATTTTAGTGCTTCGTTTTTCTTATTTGCTCCTAGATCGCGTTACAGACGCGTGGATAGTTTTGAGAGTATTCTGGTACACTCTGTGAGCTCTTTGTGACACTCTAGACAATCACCAATACAACTCTATGAGCACTCTGTGAAACTCCTAGCAGTTTATTGGGACAACTCTGTGAGTACTCCCAAACTATATTTTTGTACAAATCTTGGAGTACTCATTACATAGTAAAATAAGAAAAACTCGAGAACCAACACCCTGTTTCCTCTCTGAGAGTTAAAGGGTAATTAATTGTCGGCCCATTTGAGCTCTCCGATGCATTTCTAAAATCTTTCGAACATGCTCTCCGAGATGGATTTAAACTTGTCACATTTATCTCACAATTTGCACTCTGTGTTTACTGGGGGAAAGGGGGGGGGTAAAGTTGAGTTTTCAGTACATAACAAACACGACAGGGACTGCAGGACGGCTAAAAACGTTACGATCATAATTTTTGCATTGGGAAATTGGGCGTGGTTTTTACCCAGGACTACCGTCACCCTTTTTTGGGTGCCCAAAAGGGGAATTTTGGGGTTTGAATTTTTTTCATTTTGAGTTTTTTTTAGCGGGCGGGGTCCAAAAAAAATAGTCGGATCTGTCAAATTTAGACGTGTGTAAAAAATTTCTTTGAATTCTCAAAAAGTGGTTGGTCATTTTGGTGATAAAAAAAAAATTTCTTTTCGTCATAACTCGGGGAGTTCTTCTCCGTTCCGGGCCATCTTGGGCTTTACGGAACCGGACTGACGAGGCTAATTTTGCGTATCCCGGAAAAGCGTCCCGGAAAAATTTGGCGTCACGGAAAAACCCGGAAAAGTACAAAGTTGTCCGATTTGCCCAAATTTTTTTTCCACAATGTTTCGGAGGTCGAAGCGAGTCCGTAAATGTTTCGAGAAATCGTTGGTCATTTTTGGGAAATCCAAAAAACATTACTTTTGTTTATTACTTTTGCAATTGTTGTCCAATCTCTGCCGTCTCGGACACTACGGAACCGGACTTCAAAACGCCGACATTTTTGGCGTCCCCGGAAACCCGGAAAAATACCAAGTGGTACCAAAATCAAAAAAAGTTTTTTAACAAATGTTTTAGGAGGCCAGGCGATTCCGAAAGCGTCCCTGCAGAATCCAAAAAATTTCTTTTCTCACAACTCGGGCAATTGTGGGGGGGGGGGCGATTTTTGGAAAAGGAAATTAATACATTTTATCAACATCTTCCAGCTTTTTGCGGAAACTAGGTTTAATACCACATTTCCATTGTGGTGGACCATGATGTGGGTATATGATGGAGGGGGAGGGGGAAAGAGGGTGTAAAGTAGAGTTTGCAATACATAAACCTTGACTATTTAGTGAAATTTAGTAACTTTTTTCGGTTTTGCTCTTTCCAAACGTCACAGGGCCGCGTCCAAGACATCCGATTTTCGGGGAGTTTGATGGAGGGAGGGGGGGGGGGGAGATTTTAGAAATGGAAATTAATACATTTGATCAAAATCTTCATGCCATTTCATTTTTGGGCGATACCAATGGCGTCAGAGGGGTTTACGTCCTTATACTAAATTATTTTATTTTTTTAAATTTTTGGTCTATTTTAGAAAAATCAAAAACACTGTTTCTTTTAAAAGCTCTGGCAAATTTTTTTGCGATATTGTCCATCTTGGGGTCTTTGGAACCGTATTGGCGAACGCAGCAGGGGTTATTAACAGGGGAATTTTAATTGTTAAATAATGTAATAAAATTTTTTCTACATCCTCTTTTACCCGCAGCTTCGGGCGGCGGGTAGGATCCGGCGACGTCCAGAAAAGTGTCGGAAAACAAGGAAGCGTTTAGCAATTGAACTTTTTGATTATTCTTGGCCATGCATTTGTCGCCTGAGATTTATACTGTTTAATTACCATCGCCGAGAATGCAAGAAAAAATGGAAAACTGTCTCGGTTTGCGGTTTTTCCTCATCAGAAGGAAATGTAAAACCTAACATGGTAATACAACCCAACCTTTAATTTTCAAATAATCAGGCAACGGCTAGGAGATTTTACGACCTTCGGACGGGCGAGACACACCAGATGTTCTGGGGTCGTTTCATAGCTTGGGCCCGGCTTGACCGGTCTGACGCGTCCCTTTTCTGGAGCATCACATTCTGTCAAGGTCAGGACCGTTCCCCCAGGATTGACGTAATGTGGCTCATGACGTGGGCGGGAAAAGTAAACGATAGCAGCATTGCATACAAGTGAGTATGAAGTGGCGTCTTTCACATCAGAGTCCCGAACATTGTTCCCCCGGAAAACATTTCTCACACATTTTACACAAAAGACGTAAAAATGTTTTCCCATTTCGAATCATTTTTCACCGTACTTAGAGGCGGCGGATAGCGTCCGGCGGCGTACCGAAAGTGTCCCGTAAAACAAATTTGTCCCAGGACTTCGGATAAACGACAAACGTTACCCGCAAACTACCGAATCGCGGCCGTACACGGACCGATTCGCGATTTTGTCGCGTCAACGAGGTTTTCCAACTACGAGGTATTCCGAGTACGAGGTTTTCCACGCCCTCCGCGTAGCGGCTTCAAGCCGCGCTTGCGCGACTTGTTTCTTTAATACTAGGAAAACACTCAAGTCCCGCCGCGTTGTTGGATGAGCGTAATTGGTGCATTGAGCTGCCATGTGTTATGCGGATTTTCTGTTGTTCTGTGAAAAAATCATTACTAAGTTGAAGATTTTTTTTAAATTAATCCAAATTATATAAAAAATAAACTATAATTTGAATTATTCGCAATTTTACAAAAAGAAAAAAATCGTAAAATTGCGATTTTCATAAGAAATAATTATTCGATTGCGCTCAAATTTTACACGAATATATTAATTCATAAAATTAAGGTTCTGTGAAAAAATTATTACAATCGGTTAAAGCATGTAGGTGCTATATGTCAAAGAATTGTTTTAAAAAAGAAAAAACTCGTAAAATTCCGATTTTCATGAAAAATAAGTTTTGGATTGCGCTCAAAATTTTACACGTATATTTTTAATTTATAAAATTAGGGTCTGTGAAAAACTCATTAAATCGGATAAAGCATGTAGGCGTTGTAAGTAGAAGAAATTTTTTAAAAAATCGAAAAAAACGTAAAATTGCGATTTTCATGAGAAATAATTTTTCGATTGCGCTCAAAAACGTAGCAGTTCTAAGTTCAGAGATTTCGAAGGTCTTTAAAAAATTTCATTGCAATTGGAGTATCGGTTTAGCCGGAATCGTGCTGACAAACACACAATAATACAGAAAAAAAAGAAAAAAAAACATTCCGGATTTTTTTATCCAGTGTAGTGAAATGAAATCTTTGCTTCGCTCGCTACGCTCGCTACGCTCATCCAATTAAAAAAATTGGGGGATTTATTTTTCAGAAAACGTTTGAAGTAAGTGATCCCGAGAAATAGAAGACCCCCCCACCCCCCACCCCCCGGGCGGGGGGCGAATGTCAAAATCAAATACGAACCAATCAAATTACCTAAAAGGCAAAGTGAAATATTTTTTTTTAGATTAACAACTAAAATTGGGGGGAGAAGGGGTGGAAGAGGTTGGGAGAGGGGGAGGGAGATAATGTGGGGGGAAGAGTGACTTTGGTAGGGGGTCGTGGTGGCGGTAATGGAGGTTTATGTCAATTTCGGATGAAATCTGACAAAATTACTATTAAGGTAAGAATTGATTGAATTGAACTTGGGCGTATTTTTTTAGAATTTTAAATACTATGGTCTGTGGGGGTGGGTGAGGGGGGTAAGTGGGTGGTAAACAAAATGTGGTGGGCGCTTAAATGTCAATGTGGGATAACATCCGATAAGATTTCCGAAAATGTGAAGAAAATTTGGAATTTTTTGTTTTTTTCCTCCATATTGTCGAATTTGAATAGTTTGTCATGGCAACACAAGGTTTTATTAATATTAGTGTAGAGGTTTAATAAACCGCAATACCAAGAATGGGCGGGAGGAAAGTTAACTTGAATTTCAGTTTGAAATTTGCCTTGCTGCCACAGGAAATTGTAATTATAATTAAGTTTTTTTATCGTAACAGTAAATAAGATATAGAGAGAGAGCTATAACCTCAAAAATTATTTTTTTACCACATAATCTATAGCATAAATACACTAAAATGACAGTTTAAAAAAGTATATCTTGTGACTCTGATTTTACACGAACGTGTAATTTTTTATCCAAATATTTGCAATAATTGACGTTTTGGGAAATTTCTTAAATCAGCTTGAACCTGCTTCTGTTTTGTTCCACATACATACAAGAGCATCATACAAAATCTAGAATGACCCTTTACAACATGTGTCTTAAAACTATGCAGAATGTACTCCCAAACTTGGAAAAGTATAATTTCCAAAATCACACCCCTTCTTAGTAAACAGCTCATTATGACCGAACCACTTGCCTAAATTACAAAACAAAATATAGAGGATTAACAGAAAAGGCTGTAGAGTACGTCAATAATTGCCAATGTTTTTTTGGATCAAAATCCTCAAGGTCACGGATCGTAAAGATCGTCCCCGTGTTATTTCTTATGGGAGATTTTTGCCGATGAGACCAAGCTAGGAAAATACCTATTTTGACAAATTTTTTCGGGTCATGGTGGACTCAACATTGTTTCTGTTTATTTCCCAATTCATAAATAGTTAGACTGAATGAAGTGTATTTTTTTAGTTTATTGGATGAATACCCCTTTAAGATGAAGAGCGCTACAGATTTAAACAAGCTCTATTATCATTAGCTGATACAAATATAATACCAAACTATAAAAAGTTATAAGTGATTGCGATACAGATTTTGACAAATCTTCTGCTCCTGGTTCATTTCGCAAATTTTCTGCACAATATTATATCATGCGTCATCATCTGTTGCCACGTCCAACTCTGAGTTGGGTCGGCATTCGGCAACATATTCTCTCCTGCATAGACCTACCTCTATCATTGGATGAGCGTAGCGAGCGAAGCGAAAATTCCATTTCACTACACTGGAGAAAAAAATCCGGAATGTTTTTTTTTTTAAATTTTTGTCTCTTCGTTAACACGATTCCGGCTAAACCGACACTCCAATTGCGTTGAAATTTTCTGGATGCCTTCGAAATCTCTGAACTTAGAACTGCACGGTTCGAAAAATTGATCGAAAAATTACTTCTCATAAAAATCGCAATTTTCCGATTTTTTTCGCTTTTTAAAAAATTCTTCGACTTATATCACCTACATGCTTTATCCGATTGTAACGATTTTTTTACAGAACTTTAATTTTACGAATTAATATATTCTTGTGAAATTTGAGCGCAATCGAAAAAAAAATCTTATAAAAATTGTAATTTTACGATTTATTAAATTTTTAAAACATTCTTCGACCCTTAACACCTACATGCTTTATCCGATTTTAATGATTTTTTCACATAACCTTAATTTTATGAATTAATTTATTCGTGTCAAATTTGAGCGCAATGAAACAATTATTTCTCTTAATAATTGCAATTTTACGATTTTGCTATGATGCTGCGAAAATGCTAAGGCTTTTACAATTTTCATTTTTTTTAAGTAAAAGGTTTTTTAGATTAAAAAACAAAACATCTAAACATTTACCAGACGGATTTTATAATTTTCGTTTTGTTTGATAAATTATTTTTTTCCTTTGCATTGTTGGAAAATGTATGTTTTTTGTAACAAATCTATATTTCCCATATTTTTTAATTAAAAAACTATAAATCTCATCAAAAAAGTGTCTGGTGAATTTGTCAGAATAAGACTTGTGAGCATATTAAAAGAGAAATTATCCTTTATTCTTAAAAACTGTAGAAGAAGTAGGAAAAATGTTAGCAAATGTGCTAGAATAAAAGTTTTGAGATAATAGCATTTAAAGTTTATTTATGTTGTTTTTTGGGTAAATTTGAGTGTATCATAGGCTAAAGGTTCAGTTTATTTATTTGACAGCATAAAATAAATTTATGTAGTCAATAAATAAAAAAGTAAACTAAAAAAACAATTAAAACAATATTAATGCAAAATTGCTGGTTTTTCATACATTTTCAGTCAAACAACCCCTAAACAATTACGCTCATCCAACAACGCGCCTAAAAAAGCGTTTGCGAAGCTTCCCAGTTTAAAAAATATACACTTTTTAACCAATTGCATGAACAACAAGTTCAAAGGTTTGGTCCAAGCTGTGCGTTCTCGTTCATCCGCTGAATCTAGTTAGCGCGTGAGCGTACATACTGAAGTTTTTGGAATGATTTGGTTTTTATAACGTGATTAATGCCCTATCAGAGAAAATCACAAGTAACATGATATGTCAAGATGGCAAGAGAAATAAGTTTTTAGATAGGTTTCATTAGATTTAAGGGCACGTCTACCATTAGGTCATAATTCGCTACTCTTGTCTGGTGGAAGTGTGGTGGGAAGTCCCATTCTGGTAAGACATAAAAGCAACTAAATGTTCATACATACACATCAGTCAGTCTGTAGTGAGTTAAGGAGAGATTTAAGGGACAAAATAGCGGATTGCGTATTTTTATCAGTAGTGACGTAAGAGTAGCGAAGGTTTATAAAGCCTTCGTGTGCAGGTCGTAGCCTCTCAGAGCACGCCGAGTAGCAACGCAGAGACATCATGAACAAGCTGGTGTTACTCGCCGTGGTGGCTGCGGTAAGTCCAAGCTGTGGTGAACACAACATAGAGGGTTGGTTAGTAGGAAAGTAGCAGAGAGAGAACATCATAAAAAAGCTGGTTTTACTGCCGTGGTTGGCGGTAAGTCCAACTGGGGGGAACACACATAGAGGGTTGTTATCAGATAGAAGGGGGGAAAATAGACC
>JAMZAV010013067.1:0-17015 GCA_024449915.1 Sweltsa coloradensis | reverse complement strand
GTTTCCCAATACACTCGCTTCATCAACTTTTAGCGGACTGTCAGCTGGTTGGTAGCGCTGATTATAAACTCAACGTTCTTTCCAACATCAATTATTTGTGAACTTTGTGAATTTATGGGATTCCTGGGAAAGCAACTGTAGATTTCAATGTACGTAGCTGATTAAATCGATATTGTATGGCGTTGCCGGGCCTAATAGATAATTCCACGGCTTCTTTCCGTAACTGTTCATGCAATAAGTTTTGATTGTCGACCAACTATTCGCCATATTCGCCGATTCGGCCCCAAGAGAGCGCGTTTTAGAGCTAGTAGTATTAGTAGTTTTAGTGCGCTTTAACAGCTAAGATTATTCGTGCCTCCAAGATTAAACAATTTTTATGTGAGTTACCACTATGTATACTTCTTTCCAAGGGGAGGAACGTAAGGGGTGACGCTGGGAAACGCGGGGTGGACAGGCCTAACCAGCCACAAGCATATGGGGAGCGCAGGGGTTCCCCCACGTCGTGGTCGTCTTCGTCTGTCATCATCCGTCCGTGTTGTCATTGTCGTCGCCGTCATCAGAGAGGTAGTCAAAGGAAAGGGGAAAGTTCCCCGACGACGATCCAGAGCTCGCCATTAGTTTCAGGAAGAGAAACTCCCCTACTCACGGGCCAAACCACGAGAAGGTTGCGAGTTGGACTTTGATGATGTACTTCCCAGAGCGTCATATTTCGTTAAACCGCATACTCAAAATCCGTAACTACACAGTTATTAAATAAAGTACTGCCCAATTACCCTTAAACAAATCAGTTAAGAGGAAGCAGGCTTGATGTGATGTTCGGCAAGTTCCTTGTCCTGCAGCCATACATCATTACATCTGAATACAACTTGACATAGTTGATAATGAAGGACATCTGTTTCAGTACTCTCCTATCTTATCAGATTTTCCATATTTATCATAGATCAATGAATATGCTTAGTTATTTGGGTGTTTTTAAAACATTTTAAAAGATTCTTAATTCTAGAAAATTAAAATTATTTTTTTGTTTATTTTCTATAATCAATTAATGGAAAAATTTCATGATAGATGCCTTCGAAATTCATTTTTACACAATTATGTTAAATTACAAAGAGATGTGAATAAAATTGGCTGTTAAATTTAAATGCGCGTAAAATGAGCATGCCTGCCTCCTCTTAACCAAATTGTAAAAATCGTTTTGAAAGCTTTGATTAAAAAATAATAAAGTTGTATACAAGTCAATTGCTCAATGTGTATGTCCACATAATGAACGTGACTTTCTCTGCATTAGTGAACATATTATTGTAAGAACTATTTATTTTTTCAAACTCCATCAACCTCGCATTGATATTTGTTTATTTGTTTTTAGTAACATTTTATACATTTTAATATGGAATGAAGGGATTATAAATATGTAGAGAGCGTAGAAATAAGTTCGAGAAAATACTTATAAATGTTATTAATTGCAATAAATTCATAAATGTACATGTTGTGATTTCTTAAACTGACAAAAAACTCCCCTACAGGGTATATAGGCCACCCTTAATAATACAATACACATACGGCGCTTACCTAATGGCAGTTTTCAAATTTAATTGCATTTTATACCTAAAGAATAAGGTTTGTGGGTAAACATAAAAATAATAGTTTTCTTGAAGACCCGGCACCTCCACCAAAATAACGATGATTTTATAATGTTTGATGGTTATCAATTCGCACAAAATAAATACCAACTACCAACAATGAAATATATTTTTATTTTTATTTATTTATTTATTTAACGTCTATCCTATTCAGTTATAAAAACTGATTTACAAAGGAGGATCCAGAAATTACGAAATCCATCCCAGTATGGATTTGAATTCGAGTCTCCCACATTACACTTTGGTATGAATGTTTCATATCTGGATGGGATTACCGCCCTGCGCATTCATATTGATTTAAATTAAACGTTGATATCCTTGATGAAAATTTGCGTTAGAAAATCTGTATACACTTGGAATAAATTCCCGAAGTTCACCAAAATTTAGTAAATTACGGAGATTTCGTGTTTTTTTTATTCGAAACCGATGAATTAATTTAGGGATACACGTAAAGGATCTCATCGATTGTTCGATCATTTCATAGAGATTATGGTTCTTATGTAGATTATGTTGTTCACAGTTTATCCGGAAAAGCTGAGCGCTTATACTCGTCTCTGCGCCAGCCTCAGCGACTTCTCTAACCGCACAAGTCATGAATTACATCGGCAGTGGCAGAGCGCTTCTACCAATCAGGTGGAATCTAGGTTATTATTAATTTCAATTATTATGTAATTATTTGATTTGAGAAATAATATTATAATGTGCGGTCATTAAATTTCGCTGTTTGATTTTTTTTTAGATGACATTTCAAGACGTATAAGTATGATGCCTCAGATGATGCACGGTCACGTCTGAATTTGTTAATCGAACAGCAAAATTACCCGAAAATATATAATTACTCTAAATCAAGCTGTGAAAGCATGACGTTTGAAACATTAAATTTATATATTTTTTGTCTTGGGCAGGTTCCCAAATCAAGGAACTGTTATAAGCTATTAAAAAAGAACAAAATCAATATTCGTTCCTCTTACAAAAGAACTTGCAAGTTCTAAAAATTATACTAAGTTCTAGGTTTCGTAAAAATTGTCACAATCAAAATTACTATTTCAGTCGTAGTCGTACTTAAAACACCTTCACTGCCATGCAAAGTAGGACTAACCAACCGGTTAGGTGCCAGCAGGGAATGAGCATATATTCGTGTGTTAAATAAGTATACATGGTGGTCTCAGTCACGCTTATAGAAATTGTTTTATCTTGGAGGCGTGGATCTAAAACTACTAATACTAATACTAATACTAATACTAATACTAATACTTATACTAATACTTATACTAATACTAATACTAATTAATTTACACGTTGTCGGCCATACACGAGTTCACTCGTTAGCGCCGAGCACTTTAAACATAGCACGCATTCTCTCGGCGCAACGTGAAACTAATACGAGCTCGATGCTTGGCGAATTTCGAGCGCAAATTTTTAAACGAGAAAACTCGTTTAAAGCTGCGAAAGTGGTAAATGTAGGCATCAGCAATGTGTTTACTATAACAATCAGATGTTTTGTCTGCCCGTAGCACACAATTGACTCATGCCCTGCAATTGTCGGAATCCAGCATACTGTAGGTATATGGTAGTCAAGTCAGCTTAGTCAGGTGTAAGCACAAAACTAAGTGCAACAAGTGAGTGACTAATTATTTTTCCTTTGGTGGGCGTTTTTTTTTTATTATTTATTTTTTTTTAGGAAGGACTACACTTAATTTCCATTGCACAAATATGTTTCAGAGATGCCCGAAACCAGACCCGAATCCAATGTGTGTGGGTTTCTTCTCCGACGAGATTCAACTAGTTTATAACAGTCAGTTTTAATTTGGTTTATGTCGGGGATGAAACTGTTTACCATTTATTTCAATTGCAATATTTATAACATTTTTGGGGAAAGACAATTGAATAAATGCTATACATTTTCGATTACAATATAATAATATAATTCAAAAGCACATGTGCAATTTGATTATTTCTGGTCAGTAAACAATTACTTTGAATTGTATTAAATGTATCAAAATGTCAGTAATACCAAAGATTAAATTATATTTCCGAAATATTACACAACTTTCTTTGGTGTTATAGATTTGTTTGCTGACGTAGTGTATTATTTTCCTTTGACACAGAAATCAACATTATTTTAATTTGTTTTAAATTTTTCTTACAAAGCCTGTCCAGGGTGCAATTCATGCAACACTTCAGTCTAACTAGGTTTTTTGGACTGTTGACAATTATGAATTACTTTCAAATGTATACATTCAAAAATATTTTTTTTAATTTTTTGTTTTGTTTCTTTTGTTTTATTTTATTTTGAGTAGTGTATAGTCCAAAAAATCATGATTTAAATAAAAGCACATATCATTCTCGATTTAGTAAGACGTAAAAAAGGACACACACTTCCGTGGTAATATTTTTGCAATACAGAAATTTCAAAATTCAATCCGACCAAAATTTGATTAAAAAGCTCCCATCCAGAAAGTGAGACCCGGGTTCAGATCCCGGTGGGGTTGTGGGTTGTTTCTGGATTGTATTTAATATTATACATACACATTACATTATTACATTACATTATACACACTATTTTATTTTAAATCAGATTCCAAGATTCCGTTGGACACATGCAAGGAGACAATTGTTCTAAGTGGCGAGGACGTTTAAAATCACCCAATTTTAACAATAAGTATGGCCAGCGTTCCTTGTCTTATTCAGTTTCTACCACGTTCAATACGCTATAGGCTACCTCTAATATTTCAAAAATTTAAATAGAACTAAAATTACATCTTCTTTCTAACACATTTTGAAGTGTATTTCTATTGATTTTCTAACGTCTAAAAACATATTACCTCTTTGTTATATTTAATTTAATTTTGTTGGCGTTTCACAAAATTAACTTAATTTATCGTGCAACTGCAACCACGTATTTGTATGTATGACAATAAAATAAACGAATTACTTTTTTTTAATACATCTCATATTCTCTTAAATATCTCAAGTAAATATTCATTATAATGGACTCAGAAAAACAATAGAAACTACAACACGGCAGCTGACCGAGTGATTTTCATTGGATATTGCTTTACGTCTCATATTTATGCAACTTGGCTAATCGAGACGAAGGGAGGGACGTAAGGGATGACGCGGGGGGACAAGGGGTGGAAAGGCCTGTGCTGGTCAGAACCAGCCACAAGCATATGGGGAGGGCAGGGGTTCCCCCACGTCGTGGTCGTCTCCGTCTGTGTCATCATCCGTCCGTGTTGTCTTTGTCGTCGCCGTCGGGGAGGTAGTCAAAGGGAAGGGGTTCCCTGACGACGACCCAGAGCTCGCCATTAGTTTCAGGGAGTGAAACTCCCCTATTCAGGGGCCAAACCGCGAGAAGGTGTCGAGTTGGAATTTGAAGGTCCTGACTGAGTGATCATTCTACTCCGCCAAACTACAGAGCAATGATACATCTAAAATATTATGAATCAGAATAATGTAATATCAACTTATTCTAACTGTATCATTGTGTATTATTCACATGTAAATATTCCTTATTCGTAACTCACAAACATATGAGATTCATTATATGTTAGTCAAGTGTGTGAAGTCATTCGAACACAAGCTATAAACATTTTTTTTTTAAATTATTATTTATCGGGTTGTTTCGTAGCGGCGGTAGTGATATTTTTCTGTCGACGTTTCGAAGACCATGTTGTCTTCTTTTTCAGGACTTGAAATAAAAATATTATTATTTTACAATTTTTAATTAATTTTTTTAATTATTATAAATTACATATTATTTTATTTCAAGTCCTGGAGAAGAAGACAACATGGTCTTCGAAACGTCGACAGAAAAATATCACTACCGCCGCTACGAAGCAACCCAATAAATAAAAATGTCATCAGCGGTTAGCGAGACATTTAAAAGTTATAACAAGCTATTAAGTTTGACCTCGCCTACTGAAATGTAATTGATGACTATTGCCTAACTAAACCACTGCCGTACGAGCAGCAATACGATAACAAATTAAATAATGATGATGATTTTTATTGCTTAACGTTTCATATCAATGCACTAAGGCTATTCGAGACGATAAGTGGTGATAAATGACGATGAAGTACGATTACAAAAAAAAACATCCTAATGCGGAATTCGAACCCACGTGCTCGTAGAGCCTTACGTTTCGGACCAACGCACTAATCGAATGTCAAATCTTAACTCCCATTGCAAACATTAATTAAACAATAATTCGTTGCGCTGATGAATACAAAGCTCAAAGTCACCCTATTGTTTCACCATAGTAAAAATTATTATGTATGAATTAAGTGTTCTTAGAGATAAAACCAGTCCTAAATCTAAGTTTTAAAAATATAAAGAAATCCCCGTGACTAATGAGCGACACAAATATTGTTAAATTATATCATTAGCTCATTACATTGAAGCAACAACTAGATCGAGACGCCGAGTGGGTGATCTGATACAAATAATTGCTCTCCAACCTGTTGGGTGCCGGGTATTTTGAATTGAGTCACCAAATCTCGTTCTGAGAAATATTCAGGTGGTTTAGCCAATACACTGTTATTTATTTGGTTTGAGTCTGTTGAAATTTCCATACAAACATTTTGAAAATTATAAAATTACTGAGTTCACAGATATTTGTGCGACCCATTCCATTCAATTATTCTATTTTGTTATTTACCAAAGTGATTGCGCTCTTTACAGAGGCTTTGGTTACAAAACAATGATTTATAGAGGCTTTCGTTACAAAACAATGATTCAAATATTGAATAAGGAATTTCCTCCCCTCTTTTACCACCACCACCTTCCTCGCAGAGTCCATTGATGATCTCGAAACCCTCCAATTAAATTATTTTCGCTTGAATAGAGATAAATTCATTTCCCCTTCATTAAGTAAAATGATTTAATTTCACTTTTAAATGCTATTAAATGTTAATAATTTCAAGTCATATGTTTCACTGAAATTAAATCAAGACGAAAATGTTCTTGAACGCAAAAAATTGATTGAGAACTAACAATTTTAATAAAATAATTCTTAACCCTTCTCTAGAAGAATAAATTGGTTTATATTTCGCGGGTGTACTGATCAGCTGAACAGGCAAATTGGCCGTCCCAGTCGAGGCCAAGAAAAGACAGGTCAATGAACCTAACAAAGGCACGGGGAGAGTACGGGTGGGAGGGGAGGGGAGGGGGTAGTGAATGGTGAGATTGAGAATGCTTGAAAATATTTCCGACGCCAGTCCAGTCGAGTGGCAGTCCACCTTGCACGAACATTACAGGTTACACTAATAGACCATTTTCAGAATTAACTGCGCATGCGCGAAGCAAAGCATTATGGGAGAAAGGTGCATTTACATGCTAAATGCCATAATATGATTGGGATTGTGGCTGACTGCACCGCCATTGTTGTAAACGCAGTTCTCCACACACCCGAGCATATGGCATTTAGCGTATGGTGAAAATCATGGAGATGCTTTGGCGCGCGCGATATAGAGGGCGCTGGTGATTTTGAAAATCGTCTATTACCTGAAGCATCAACTATCTGTGTTATGGAAGTTTATCGGGAGTGCGTGCGTGCGTGAGTGAGTGAGCTTTACGAATGTGTTAGTATTATTGTATGAATAAGATCTGTACGATCAGGAAAGCGTAAGTAAGAAGAAACTTTTAGCCTACATTCGAAGATGTTGAAAACGTCATCCAACAGCACTCGGACTTGGAAGTTGGAACAGAGTATTTTCCCGAATACGTACGAAACCGTCAGTGTCAAACGTTCTTCTCCATTGCTCGAATCTCGTTGTTAAACTATTGCGTTCTGTTCGTGCATTGAAATCTAGTTCTTGGTGTAGATAACGCTAGCCCTGCCCCCCTAGGTCCCCAAAAGCAATCTATCTCATCCTTGTTGAAGGGCAATGACAACAAAACGCACATGTTAATCGGAGGTCATGTTGGGTTTTTGTGGACGTAGCACACGTATGGACGCTTGGACGGTAGGGCTAAAACGTGATGCTTATAAAGGGAGCTTCGCTTTCTATAATATCATTATTTGCCTATAATAGAATATAACATAGGTACACAGGCAACCAAAAGAAACTGTGTCCGACTATCACTGGGAAAAAACGCTAAAGTCCAGCCACGTTGATGGATGAGCTTTTTAAAGTTTTTAGTTTGCGTGGGATACCATTACTTTTGCAAGTGCTTTGTTTTAGCTGCCCACGCATTGTAGGTGATTGTTGTCAAGTTTCTATTGTTTCTTGTTAATTGGTATTATTTACCGTAAAAAAACTTATATTAAAAGATTTACTTCTATGAATTCTGGCTAGCTTTTTCAACTTTTTCTTTCAAAAGGTACTACATCACCATAACCTTAATGTCCATGTATAATATGAACGTTGTAGGAAAAAAAGAAAAAGAATAGGCCTATGGCTTGAAACTAATTTTTACTATGGGCAAATATAACAATGGTCAAGCCCAGAGAGAATAACCTATTACTTTCCAGAAATAGTTTGCAGTTGTGAATCGCCAACCAATCTGGCCGGAATTTGAACTTGAGTCTCCACATTCCAGGTTGGTGTGGGAGACCAAGGTTCAAATCCCAGTCGGGTGCATTTTGGTGTGTCATTTGGTGGGTGTCATTTCTGAATAGTACAAAATATTAATAATTCCATATACAGGAGTGCTTCCTAAAAAACTAAATTAAGAATAAAATAATTATTTTTCAAATGGACCAATTTTCTATTTCAGTTCCTTCATTTTTGTTATACCCACTGTCACAAAAATAAAATGTACCGGTACACTAGTTGTAATATTTAGTTACCAGTTTATCACTACAAGGAATTCAAGAGAAAAGTCATACAACACAACTACAAAAGGCTTAGCATTGATAAACAGTTTTATCTTACCGATGTCAACATAATTATTCTGGTAGGACTTTCATATTATATGTGTGGACTGAAAATATGTTCAAGAAAATATATCTAAAAATGTTATTAATATGTTTATCTTTAAAATTCAGTAATTACATTTTGGAATGTTTTAATTAATTATTATTTATTTATATACATATATAAATATATATAAATATGTTGACGAATACTTTCGTGGCTGGACATTCTGTTAACTTATTTTTAGAAATAATATTGTTTTTCGGTTTAACGCCACTCCTTGATTTTAAATTTGCCTCCCAAAACTTTTTCGGAACTCGGATTGGAGTTACTTTTTCAAAAAGATTAATTAAATCCAATCTGATTTTCCGAAACGTTGAGCAGCAATTAAACTAAAATTTGGCGAAAACCAAAAAACACTTTTTATGTCAAAAAATAATTTAACGTGTTTAAATATGAAAAAAAAAACAAGGATCTTGGGAAAAACCCGCGTCGAAAAAAAGATGAACCGGCAGAACCGGGCGCCCAAAGGGGGGGGGCGTTTCGTCTGTATTTACGTCAGCCCTTTTTAAAGGTTGACTGTGACTCTACGGGGGTTTGGATCAAACTCCAACCCAACCAATCATCCAACCCCGTAGAATAAACAGTAAACCTTTGAAATGTCTGACGTAGTACAGACGAAACGCGGTGGACGCCCGGGTTCTCCCCCGGGTTTTAAATCTAATTTTCAAAGCGGTTTTACCCAAGATCCTTGTTTTTTATCCTTTTGACGGGCCGGGGGGGGGGGGGGAAAAACCTAAAACCAACCCCATATATATATATATTTTTAATATAATATATTAAAAATTTTATTTATTATACCCCCCAATAAAAAATGCCTAAAGGGTGCTTACGAACAAACCCTTTTAAAACATAACCCAAATTAGCAAACAAAAAACATTTGAGGGTACAAACATAAAAAATTTTTCTTGAAGACCCCCCAAAAAAACGAAAATTTTAATATTGTTTTGATAATTTCGCACAAAAAAAAAAACAAAATCCCAACAATGAAAATAATATAATAAAGTAAAATTCCAAAATTTTACTAAATCCACCCCAAAAATGGATTTGAATTTGGGTTTCTCCCACAATCCCAATTTTTTTAGCGAGTGTTTCATATCTGGGGGTATTAAGGCGTAACATCAATTCCATCTACGAAAAGTGTTTCCTGAAATAAAAATCGCCCAAAACAACAAAGTATTTTTGATTTTTCCTAAATATGAAAAATTAATTTTGAAAAACGGTTTTTAGAGTAACAAAATTAAATTTCCCTGGTTTTTTATGTTCCCTTTTTTCCCAAAATAAAAAATCATGTAGCAAAAATTTCTGAAGGGTCTTTTCAAAAGGGTAGCACATGTAAGGGGGCCCGGGGGGGGGGCTTTTGCCAAACCAGGTCGATTAAAAAAGTTTCCCCTTTTGGGGGGGTCCCCCCTTTCTCCCAAGTCCAAAAAGGGAAACTAACGTCCCCCGCGCGCTGGGGAGCGGGTCCAAAAGGAAACTAATAAAAGCACTTTCACCTAAATACGGTCGTAGATTATCGATGTGCGTGACGCTGGGAAAACAAAACAAAAGACAAACGTCAAACTTCAATTTTAAATTTTAAAATATTAGCCCCGGGCCCTAGTCTTTTAAAACGATTTTCTTTTGATTTATTATTGTACTATAAAGTGTTTTTGGCCGGGGGTCACTGGGAAATTTTTGTGCGAAAAAAATTTTAGATATCCCTTTTTCAAGCCTAAAGGCGTAAGTGTAGCCTAGGCCCAAGGCCACAATACAGGGTTTTTTTACTAAGTACCCCTAGGCACTAAAAATTTAAAAACTTTAACAAACCTATTGTCCGGCCCAAAACTCCTAAGCTTCGGGGGGGGAAAAATCCAAACGAAAAATCCTCATTAATAAAGAGGGTTTTTTTTAGGGCCCAAAAAATTTTGCCAAAATTCGGGTCGGATTTTAAAATTTTAAAAGTTTCCGCCCTTTTTTCCCTCATCGACTGTTAACTACTAGTAGAAAAAATGACCCTACTTTTATTGAAATGTTTTCCCTCAAACGTCACCCCCAGAATCGCGGGAACGTTAGATTCCCAAAGCCAAAAACCGACTTTTATTTAACCCAGGGCGGTATGGGGGGTTTTGGGGGCCTCCCCAACGGGGGAAAATTCTTTTCAACTCTGGCCAAAATCCCAAAAGCTCGCGCTCATAATTGGGGTTTTTACGATTGCGCTTTAAAGGCTGGAAAAACACTATTAATTTTTTCATAATGTTTTTTTTGGTACCTTACAAATCATTGCGAAGATAAGTCCCCAAAAAATAGTTTCAAATTTAGGAAATTTTCCCTCGATCCCTTTTTCCTTTCATTTACCCAAAAAAACCCACCATTTACATTGATTCAGTGGCGTAACTCCCTATGGTGCAAGGTAAACGGTGGCTTTTGGGGCCCCGCGAAAAAAACCCGGGGGCCCCCCCGACCATCACCCTGGTTTTTAAAGGCCCAAACCAAAAAGGGGTATTTCGACTTCATTACTTTCACTGACATTTGGGATACAGTCGCCTTGAAATGTGTTTTTAAAGGGCCTCAAAAATTATAATGTAAGGGCCCAAAAAAAATTTTCCTGTGGCAAAATGGCTCCGCCGGCTGGGGGGGGCACCCCAGACCCCCGGGGTATACCGCCATCTAATTTTGTCCCGAAGTTTGGGGCACCGAAAACCAACTTGCACACGGGCCCCCCCATTTTTTTATTTTCACCACTGCATTGATTTAAACGTTGATATCCAGTATGAAAATTTGCATTAGAAAATCTGTACACTTGGAATTTTTGTAGTATGTTGCCAACCCCAAGCAATTTAAAAGTAGGTAGACAATTAGATTAGATTATTTTATTCAAACAAATTAATATCAACATATTTTGCCGAGTATAAGACAGGTATAAAAATACATTTTCATATAACAGTCATGATTAATAAATTCAATAAATCATTATTATAACATTCTTCTCACTCCCAAAATTTAGGTAGAGTTGGGCTTTCAAGCATAGGCATTGGTGAAATATATTTTAATTTCTAAAATTGTATTATATCTTACAATTTGTAGGCATCAACGAATTTGTTTGCAGTTACAACTAACAAAGTATTGCAAATATAATAAAAACCAAACAAAATAATGAAAATAGTACAAAAAAGAAAAATATTTAAAAATAATAAATCAAAAACAAAAATCAATTTTGGGCCAAATTTCTAGAGTGGCCAAATTGATGCAATTTGTAATTTTCTTGAGAATAAACATTTTTCTGAATCTGAATGTCTAGATCCAGGCATACAAGTTGCTAACCGACACATTTTGTATGTGACGAACCTTGTAGTAGGCCTATGTTTTCCCCAATACACACTTAGTTGTTTGTAGGCCCTATTAAAATTTAAGCATAGTTACAGGGTCGATATAGCCTCCACCATGCACATTCACTTTTCTCTCGCTGAAACTATAAGCACACATGTAGAGGCAAAACCTTGAGCAGTTGAATCAATATTTAAGAGGCAGTATCCAGGACGGTTTTAGCGCGCGACGCAGTGCTAATCGGCGGCACAGATATCTCAAACCACAGTAGATAGAAACACGATTCAAAATTCTTTTTGAAGAGGCATGTTATATGCAGCCTAATACCAGTTTTTTTTTCATTTTGTTTTCCAAATAATTAGAATAAATTTGTGAATATGACCCGTATTTCAAATAATTTGCTCATTTTTGAAGCCGTCTTGTGGGGTAATGCATGAACGGATTTCGTTTTTAAAAATACATTTGGTTAGTTTTCGGCCTGCTTTGTTATTATAATGAACTCACTATACAATGATGATTGTTACTAAGCTTCAATTTGTGCCGACATAAACAGTTGCATAATCGAGTAACGGGCATATTGCGGTCGATAGTGGTTCTATCTAGCGGGAATGCAGCAACTACTTGCACTCAGTTATGTTCTCTCTCACTCGCACATGACTCGCACGAAGGAAGGGACTCAGGTAGTCTCTGGAAGGGTCGACCGTAATTATCTCTCCCTCAGTAAACAACCACCATGTAGATGAAACAGCAATTTTGTAGCTTTTTTTCAAACTTCATTATGAAAATGGCAAATACGGAATATTCTTGTTGCGCTGATTGTAACACTTTTTGTCTTTTCCTCTAGCTTTATTTTAAGCCATAAAACCCTATACACATTTAAAAAAACATTATATTTCATTTCAAGGGATCGTATCAATTTAGGGTGTGTTATGTGTATGGCATTGTGGCAGTCATAATGATTACATTATTCGAGTAAGCTAAATAATAACATTTATTGACTTTCACATTAGAACAGCTACAGAAAACACACATCCTGTCCCCAAGCCAGCAGTAAAGAAAATTACCCCTTCATTTGTTCCCATCAACAATCCCATCTCCATGGTAACTGGCTGATGGTCCTGATGGTTGAAAGTCACAGCCTTCTAGATTAGTCAAATGTCAGGTTGTCCAATAGTAGATAAAGTAGGTCACTACAGTATATAAGACGGATTGTCTAATCGACACCGCTGGGAATCGAACTCAGGTCCCCCACTTGCCGGGCGGACACTGGCTACTGAGCTCTTCACAATATGGTTTAAACAATGCACCTAAAACAACAAATAAACCAGATTTTAATTCGCCGTCTGTAGCTCAGTGGTCAGAGTGGGAAGCCATGGGTTCGAGTCCAAGCGAGATCAGATTTTTGCATTCTTTCTTATAGTCATATACCATTATAATAGCTCCCACTCTCCCATCATAAAAACGCACATGCCTGCGCTGTGGTCGGAGAGTTGGGAAAGGAAGAACACATGGGATGACGCTCTCATACGTGACCTCAATCCCAGCATTCATTTTATGAGGTATGACAGTAAAAAATAATTAAAATTGTATTAGATAGCATTAATATTTTCTCTGCCTAATATTAGATCACAAAAATATTAATTGAATTACAAAGCACATGAGCTAAAACTAACGTTAGCCTTTTTACAAGATATTTGTACTGAAAAAAATAAAGATGCAAATCTTTGTTTAAAAAAAGCCACCCTCGAATCGATCTCGATATAGTTAATAAAATAATAATAAATGGTTATTCTCAATAGAATAAAATACAACATGACCACAGTCACAGCATATCGTAGTGGCCTGAATGATAAGATGTCACCATTCGTTTTATGACTTAGGAAAAAATAGAATAAACCTCAGACAGATTTGACGGTGGCCGGAATCGAACCGGTGACCAGATGAATTAGTCTCGTATTGTAACCGCTGACCCACCTACCGTATATACTGTATTTTATATACTGTATTTTTGGATATATGGATTTTGGTAAGTGACGAAGTGGAAATCAATATTCAATGGACTCCGATACCACGAGTGTTGCTCGCTCAGAAACAGAAACCCTAATTTTACAACTTTGAGATGTCTCATGCGCACCGCTGTGAACAGGTCGCCGGGCAGTCGACCGGATAACGTGGTTATTATGTTAGTAAGCTTGCACTCGGCGGGCCAGTGGCCACCTGCAACCGCACATCTTCACTGCTCCAGCCCCTTTTGTATTATCGTCTAATAAATCAGTTGTTTCTTTTCATTTTTCTTTTTTATGTTAATTTTTTCTTTCTTTCTTTCTTTCTTTCTTTCTTTCTTTCTTTCTTTCTTTCTTTCTTTCTTTCTTTCTTTCTTTCTTTCTCTTTCTTTTCTTTTCTTTCTTTTTTCTTTTCATTCCCACCCTTTTTTATTTAGTTCAAAAGTTAATTGAATTTAATATATTTTTTTAATTTGTTACCAAAATCATTGTTTTAATACATTGTTGTTGTAGGGCCTACTATTAGTAATCCAAATATTTACTTATCTGTTAGTGCATTACTGTATCTGCATCGATGTAAGTAGATTTATTTAGTTTTCCTCCTTTGTAAATCGATTTTTTAACTGAATAGGAAAGACGTTATAAAAAAAGTTGGGGGAAGGCAATCGTTACGTCGTACGTTTTGTCTTGTATAATTTTCAAATAAAATCCAACCTGTACTTCATATTTGGTTTATTTCCACTTTTGTTTGAGGTGTGGTCAGAACGTCATATCATTGAGTATGTTCTATACTCAAAGGTCATATCAATGAATTGTCAGGTTGCGAGAGAGCTCACTCACCCATTGGTTAGATGGTAGCCGCTGATTCGCCATCTCATAACCCAGGACAGGAGCGAGAAACTGTGTAGGTACAGTTCAACTCGAGAACGATATTATATTATATTATATTATATTCGTAGGGCATTCGATCCTTTCAAATCAAATGGGACTCAGACCGAGACCCATTTTGCATTGTTATTTGTTGTAATCTAAAGTACTATGCTACATATTATGTCATATCTGGTACAAAATGTGTACATAGGTTAAAAGTGTTTACGAGTAGCTATAATACGATAATAAGTAATAACTTATCTCTATAATTATTTTTTCTTTGAGTGATTTTTGGGAAGGTCTGCGAATCGGATTCCTATAGAACTCAACAAAACGCATGTGAATTGTTGTTTTTCAAAAGTGGTAGGTGCAATAAACAATTCAAACAACACACAGCTCACAACAGCTCTCAGCCAAGCAGAATCTCGCTCTATTTGCATAATCAATTATTTAGCATCAAAATAGCCAGGAAACGTGAAATGTGAATAAGATAAAAGTGCATATAAAACGTTGTAGATGACCATGGAAAATATGATACCTTTTTCACGGGTAGAACGACAATAGATCTTATGTTCGGGTTTCGATGAAAACATTTTGTTTCCCATCTTTATTTCAAGTTTTCGACAAAAGAATTTGAAGCAAAGCTGGGCCGGTTGAATGCTCGATTGACTGGATGCAATGTGTTGTAATTATAGAATTAGTCTAAGCATTTGCTACTAATTTACTACAATTTATGTTTGGACAAACCACATTCTCCAACACCAATGGTCGTGATATTGATATATTTTACATTGGGGTGTTTATCAATTTATTTTAAGTATTGATAAAAAATTCAACTGTCTGCATTTATGTCTGTGTGTACGGCCTACAATACATACTAATTATGTAACATGCATAACTTGTTGGTTTGGTTGACCACTATGTTATAAACAATGAGCGAAATTCTGGTGTAAAATAATAAGCACCAGACAACATTACTGTACGAATAATTTAATTCCCATTGAATGGATACTTGGCTGTTCATTGATGCGCTTTGCTTTGTAGGCTAGACACCAACCTATCTCAGCGCAAACGGGAGGTTCAACTCTTGTTTCTAAAATGATAACTGGTGGGAGGCAATCAAAACTGGACAGACAACACATCGCACGCGGACCCATTATAACAATAGAAGACGGGTTTGCGAACGCATGCTTCCATGATTAAAATTATTATAGCTATGAGTGGAAATAATACCATATTTAGCGTTTCTAGCAAAATTTTGACAAGCTTTTTTTAATGTAGAACAATTAATTAGTCGAAATTATGTTTTTAAACAAAAGTTTGGTATATTTTAAATCAGGTGATAGGTGAATCAAAATCACTAAAAACAATTTATACAAGCTATAATAACACGATTCCAATCTAATTTATTACTGTAGGAATTCAACACCATAATATATAGGCCTATCAATAAAAATCATGTTTTATTATATCGATATACTTAGGCATATTTAAATTAGTTCTTACTAAATTATACTGAAATTACAAATTACATAATTAACGAAAATGTAACGAACAACACCTAGTTATGTTAAAAATACACATAAAATTACATTTAAAAACACTTTTTGGGGTTACAGGAGTTGCACTATTCAAATCCAACATTAAACTACTCGTGATATCGCGATTTCATGGTTATACCGTAAAATATGTCAAATTAATTTTAATGACTGAATATTTTTATGGATGAATGAATCTCCTCGCCAGGCGAAGACTAGAGGATCAGGTCTAACTGACCCTTTTCCTCGACTCGGGCTTCTTTTGTCAACTTTCCATTCATCTCTAAGATTGTCTTGGTCGGGACTGGTCTCCAAAGTAGCTCGGTCGCCTGCTCTTTGTTAGAGGCTTCATAAGAACCCGCCCACATGTCGGAAGATTTGACCATCTACTTTACCGACGATAGGAAGAAAAGAAATACCTCCGGCTAGGATACTGAGTCTTAAGTGAATAACTTAAAAAATGATGGACAATCTTTGTGGTCAACCTAAAATATGCGATTTCAAAGGTTACTTCAACATAATATAAACGATAGTCGTTTGTCTGGTAGAGAGCAAAGAAACGCAGCAAATTACACAACAATTGATAAAGTACTGCACTACCTATTTTTATGAGAAATATTCAATTAATTAATTTGTTATTACATTGATTGAATGAAAAAAGTGACTAGGGCAAGTTCAAAATCCTGAAAATGTCCTCAAGATCAGGAGGTACCCCCCCCGGAAATTTTAAGCCCCCC
>JAMZAV010013066.1:0-20753 GCA_024449915.1 Sweltsa coloradensis | reverse complement strand
CTCACGTGTCGTGTTAAATCGTTCTTCCACTTGTAGCTAGAGGGACATCTTGTACAGTGATATCTTCCATCTTGCAGCCCGTCATCAGGAACTGGACGCCAGGCTTGGTCGGCATCTGATACTGACAAACATCGAGCTGGAACTGAGACCAAAATTAGTTAGTTAATAAAACTGCAAGAGTTATATTTGTTTATATATTGGGTTCACTCAAATACAGCATTGCTGCCAGTTTCCATTTTGGTACTTGGATATAATAAATTTAAAAATCATTTTTAAACAGCATAAAACATAATAAAACAGTAGAACATAAACATTTCAGTAAACATACATTTGGTTAACACTTAACAACAATAACTCGCTCTATAAATCAATAGTTAATAATATAATGATAATGTAGTATAATGTAGATAAAGTACTGATAGGCATATGTATAAAAAAAGAACAAAACAGTTAATAAAACAGTATAAAATCAATAAGATTAAAAAATTAAACTAAGGTATCCGATTAATGATTTGTGAAATGCCCAATTGATGATAAATAATGCCGTCATTTATTGGATGAGCGTAGCGAGCGAAGCGAAGATTCCATTTCACTACACTGGAGAAAAAAATCCGGAATGTTTTTTTTTTCTGTATTTTTGTCTGTTTGTCCACACGATTCCGGCTAAACCGATACTCCGATTGCAATGAAATTTTATGGAGACCTTCTAAATCTCTGAACTTAGAACTGCCACGTTTTTGAGCGCAATCGAAAAATTATTTCTAATGAAAATCGCAAATTTACGATTTTTTCGATTTTTAAAAAATTTCTTCGACTTATAACACCTACATGCTTTATCCTATTGTAATGAATTTTTTACAGAACCTTAATTTTATGAATTATTATATTTGTGTAAAATTTGAGCGCAATCGAATAATTATTTGTTATGAAAATAGCAATTTTACGATTTTTTTCTTTTTTTAAAATTACGATTTAGAAAAAATAAAAGAATAAAGTAAATTTTTTATTTAATTTAATTTAATTTAAAAAAAATCGACTTAGTAATAATTTTTTCACAAAACAACAGAAAATCTGCATAACACATGGCAGGTCAATGCACCAATTACGCTCATCCAACAACGCGGCGGGACTTAAGCGTTTTTCCTAGTTAGCAAAAATGCCAATTGGTGGAACGTGAGATCCCGTATACATTTGAAAGAACGAGGACAGTCTTGACACTGATGTCTTGCACAACCTGGTTTGCTGTCAGGAACAGGGCGCCATTCCTGCTCAGCATCTCTAAAATTATTATAACACACAAGAGTAAAATGAAAAGAAGAATATTTGAGCTTCATTTGCTGCACAATGAGAATGATTAAAAAATACTATACCCAAATATAAAATCGCCACATAACCAGTATCAAGCATCATCCCCACACCACACCTCAACCATATAATATATACTACCTATCATCATAATACACTTCTGTTTCCATGCTCTCTAATGTAAAATTAAACAAAAACACAATCAAATAGAATTCGATAGAGCAAAAGAAAGGTGAATAGCGCTCGTGGAGTATTTTACTAGGGAAACGCCAAAGTCGTTGTTAAACGAGTGAGTGAGTGAGCCAAGTGTTGAGTACCCGGGAACATCCCCTTTCCTCCCCTATACCTAAGGATCTAGCCCAGTATGAGGAATGATACCGGGTACTCAACACATGGCTCACTCACTCGTTTAACAATGACTTTGGCGTTTCCCTAGATATTTAAATTGAACATTTAAAATGCGAATTGTTTTCAAAACGTATTAGCGTAAAACATTAACAAATTTCCAAGATAAAACAAAATCACCTAAGTTTTATTTCCCATTTAACACCCCTCAAAAATAATATGTGGGAGTAAAAATATAAAAAAAAGTTCGAGCTAACGGGTATCGAACCTCAACCCTCCGTGTGGTAGGCTAAATGCTTACCAATAGGCCATGCAAGCCAACTAGATGTGGTCCCGATAGCTGCTACTAAACAAATGCTAACGATATTCTAAAAATCACATTTTTATTTATTGTAGGATTAAATCGCAATGGATCTAGTTGATTTTGTTAGCAGTTCTCAATAATTTCGTACCGGATGTCTGTTAAAAATTTCAGCCCAATCTGTTCAGCGGTTCGGCTGATTTTCGACGTACAGACAGACAGACAGACAGATAGACAGACAGAATCACAGAATGAGAACCGTTCGAGTTGAATGGAGACACTCGGTCGCTCCGCTCCCTCGTTTAAATTAACTAGGGAAACGCCAAAGTCGTTGTCAAACGAGTGAGTGAGCCAAGTGTTGAGTACCCGGGAACATCCCCTTTCCTCCCCTATACCTAAGGCTGGATCTAGCCCAGTATGGCCCATGGGGAATGATACCGAGTACTCAACACATGGCTCACTCACTCGTTTAACAACGACTTTGGCGTTACCCTAGTTATTTAACTTGAAAATTTTAAATGCGAATCGTGTTCAAAACGTATTAACGTTAAACATTAACAAATTTCCAGGATGAAACAAAATCACCTAATTTTTTAACACCCTCAAAATAATATGTGGATGTAAAAATATAAAAAAGTTCAAACTAACGGGCATCGAACCCCAACCCTCCGTGCCGTTGGCTTAATGCTTACCACTGTGCCATGTCAGCCACGCAGAGTTTGTACCGCTAGCTGCTACTAAACAAATGCTATCGGAAATTTTAAAAATCACATTTTTATTTACTGGAGGCTTAAATCGCAATGGATCTAGCTGATTTTGTTAACAGTTCTCAGTATACTCGTGCCGGATGTCTGTTTAAAATTTCAGCGAAATCTGTTCAGCGGTTCAGCTGATTTTCGACGTACAGACAGACAGACACACAGAATCACAGAATGAGAGCCGTTTGAGTTGAATGGAGACACTCGGTCGCTCCGCTCCCTCGTTTAACTAGGGAAACGCCAAAGTCGTTGTTAAACGAGTGAGTGAGTGAGCCAAGTGTTGAGTACCCGGGAACATCCCCTTTCCTCCCCTATACCTAAGGATCTAGCCCAGTATGAGGAATGATACCGGGTACTCAACACATGGCTCACTCACTCGTTTAACAACGACTTAGGCGTTTCCCTAGTTATATGAATTGAACATTTGAAATGCGAATCGTATTCAAAACGTAACGTCCAAGATAAAACAAAATCACCTAAGTTTTATTTCCCATTTAACACCCCTCCAAAATATAATGTGGGTGTAAAAATATAAAAAAGTTCGAGCTAACGGGTATCGAACCCCAACCCTCCATGCGGTAGACTTAATGCTTACCAATAGGCTATGCAAGCCACGTAGATATTGTCCCGCTAGCTGCTACCAAACAATTATGTTATCGATATTTTAAAAATCACATTTTTATTTATTGTAGGATTAAATCGCAATGGATCTAGCTGATTTTGTTAGCAGTTCTCAGTAAACTCGTACTGGATGTCTGTTTAAAATTTCAGCCCAATCTGTTCAGCGGTTCGGCTGATTTTCGACGTACAGACAGACAGACAGACAGACAGACAGACAGACAGACAGACAGACAGACAGACAGACAGACAGACAGACAGAATCACAGAATGAGAGCCGTTCGAGTTGAATGGAGACACTCGGTCGCTCCGCTCCCTCGTTTAACAAAACAAAAAACAAGTAGGGACTTTTTATAGAGTTATTTGTGTATAGTATTGCACCTTGTGGTATCTTGGTCACGTTGCCAAGCATTTTGAGAGCAGTGCTAATCCCTCAAAAAACTAAATTTACAAACAGGCCGATTTATGTACCCAATTATACCTTCGTCACAACTTTGGACCCACCACCAAGATACATGTATCTCGACGATGCCAAATAGAGATCAAAACTGATAATGTGGTCCCGCGACACATTTAAATTACTTTTCTATTATATTGAATGGAGTGGAGCCTCTGTATTGGCATCGCTGTCCGAAGTCTGAGGCGCACGCCTAGCGGAATTAGGGATGACAGGTTGACAATTGACCACTTATTCCGCTCGAATGAAGAGCGGCGAAATAGGCACTGCACACAAATGGCCGCTGAACACTGTAATAATAATCATGAATAAATAATATACAAATATAATAAAAAATCTGATTTTATGTGTTTAGTTTTCAAATCACGACCTGTACCACCTGAAGAATTTAATTTGCGAAAAATAATTTGCAATCGCAATTCCTTAAATAGAATGACGTACATTGGTTGAGTGGTCTGCGGTTTTTGTATCTCTTAAACTATAATATATAACCGAGGTCGATGAATAGCGTTGATTTTGAGCTAGGCGATTTTATGATGTGAAATCGAGTTTGCCATGTTGCTTTAGAACATTGCTATTGATCAAGAAGGCAATGGGACTTAGAATTAAAAACATATTTTGCAAAATTAAAACACACAGTCTTCAAAAGAGAAAGACTTCAAAGACCAGTATATTGGACAACGCCTCAGATAAGAAGGTAAAGATAATGTTCGCCTTAGATATGACCAAAATTCCAAATTTATAGACATAACTGCTGCAGGCCTCTTTATATAGTGCTTAAGGGTCCTGATAAATTTGATATATATATATATAGTCAAAATGCATTTTATTATTATGTAAGTATTTGTTTGGAAATACAATTATAGAAACTATGAAACTTTAGAGGATACATAGGTGAAATATCTAGGAGGCAGTCACAGTATAATATGCCTGAATTTCGGGCTTATAAGGTAATAATTATTTATCTGGTTACAAGTCCTATTTTTCTTATAGTTTATGCAAGGCGGGATACCCATACAATAAAAAAAAAAAAAAAATTATGTAAAGGCATACTATTCCATTTGTCAATTACTCAGTTTTGTTCGATGATAACTAACAAAGTAAGTACACACGTATATGATTTATATAATCCAATGTGATGTCCATACGGTTGAATTCAAAGGATATATTTTTGATCGTTTTCATGAAGTCGATTCTAGAGTTGACGAGGCAGATGAAGAATCTCGACTGGTATCAAGTTCTCGTAGACTTTCATAGGAGCAGACATATGTGAGCTAGCCTTCTAGGAACGGAAAGCTACTGTTCACATTATCTTATTAAAACCTAAACAAAAAGTTATAATTTCCCTATGAGACGAAGATTTTGAAAGAAAATAAACTAGATTAAATATCAAGTTAATCATAAAGATAATATAAAATATATGTAATGTTATCAAGGTGAGTTTCATCGCGAAAGCTTAATAGGGAAAGACAATTTTTGATTTTTTTTTTTTTTAAGTCGAGCTTAGTCAGACGAGGCCATTTAAGGCTATTCCACCGCGTTTTTCTATTTCCAAAATATGCTACTAAGTCAAAATATAGTGAATGGCTTTGAAACATGGCTATTTTAGAAAATCAAAAATATTTTTTCCAAATTTTTCTGATCCGGTACACGGCCAATATAGCCACCTCAAAATAATTTCAAACTTCAATTCGCCAGGGCACACCATTCAACGTAGGGTGTTGTGCTTTTGTGACATTAATTTTCAACTGTTTTTCTTTGGACTGACTGAGAGAAAGCAGATTTATTTTCACAATTGTCTTTTCTGCGAATTTTGTCGTTTGGCGGTACAAATCGGTAAAAAATACCGCCAAACGAAAAAATTCGCTGGAAAGACAATTTTTAAAATAAATCTGTTTTCTCTCAGTCAGTCCATAGAAAAACAGTTAAAAATTAATGTCACAAAAGCACAACACCGTACGTTGAATGGTGTGCCCTGGCGAATTGAAGTTTGAAATTATTTTGAGGTGGCTATATTGGCCGTGTACCGGATCAGAAAAATTTGGAAAAAATATTTTTGATTTTCTAAAATAGCCATGTTTCAAAGTCATTCACTATATTTTAACTTAGTAGCATATTTTGGAAAATAGAAAAACGCGGTGGAATAGCCTTAAAGAATGTATTTCCACCAAAAAGGGATTTAAATTGTTTTCTATTTTACAAAAGGAATAATGTTTAGACACATTTATTTTAATTGATTGTCGTCGGGCAATTAGCACGTCGACACGTGCATGGAAGTGTGAATGACGATTAGCCGTATTTACAGAAAATTGGGATGAGCCGCCACAACGTGAACTATGCGAGATATTATTTTTGGACAGAATAATGTCAAATGACATTACCACAGCAATTGCTGTGCATGTAGTTAGCGACTTGTATGTCCACAACATCTGTAGCACATCGAGTGTTGCAATTCAATCATGGAAGTTTGCAACACCACAAAACAATAAACATGGTCTAAAAGTATGACAGAGTTATAATTACAATTCTCCGCTTTTGTGCATGCGTTCATAATGACGTCTTAAAATATATTTGTATGTGGCTCGATAGGAACACTTTGTACACGGGAACTGCGGCTCCTTCCCGCACTCGTGTTTGGAGTGGCGACTCAAGGATGAAATAGTTTTAAACGTTTTGCCACAAGCTTGACACTGAGGTTGTGGTTTGTCAACGCATTCATATTTAATGTGACGTGATAGAGTTTGTTTCATCGAGAATGTCTTGCTACACTTTGGACACTTGTAACGCTCCTTGCGTCCACAGTCGTACTTCTGGTGGTACGTGAGAGACTTTTTCCACTTGTATGAACGAGGACAGTCTTGACACTGATGTTTTTCAGGGCCTGGTGTGCTATCAGGAACAGGGCGCCATTCCTGCTCGGCATCTGTAAAATTATAATTAAAATTGAGAGTAAATGAAAAGAAGTAGCTTTGTGCTACATTTGCTGCATTATAAGAATTATGAAATAAATACTATACTCAAACATAAAATCTCCACATAACCAGTATCAAGCATGATCCCCACACCACACCAAAACCATAAAATATATTATCTTATTAACAATATAATTTTATTTTCATACTTACTAACGGAAAGTAAAACAGAAGCACAATAAAATAGAATTCAATTTGTGCAAAATCAAGGTAAATAGCACTCATGGAGTAAGTATTAGTATTAACACAACATCGAACAAGTAGAGAGTTTTCAGAACCAGTCAGTGATTTATAATAAAATTATGACATGCTGCTATCGCAGGTCAAGAGTTTTGCAAAATCTTATTGATATATAATAACCGTTTACCATTCAGATTCTTTCATCCTCGCATCCCTTCCTTTTTAGACCCTTTCATAAAGTTCTCGTCGGCCGACCTGAGAACACATTTTACCAATAAGCATACGGAGCTGTGGGATCGAAAAGACATCGCCGCCCCACACCGCCACATTAAACAATGAAAGTTGCTATAGATGGTCTCAGAGGATGGGAAATAGGGACTTTAATTATGATTAATAATGGGAAAGATAAGACAAAATTATTAATAACGAGGCCATAGAATACAAGAATTAATAATCAGCCATGATAATATGAAATTTGTCAGTTTTAAAGTAAAGTGGCTTTAAGTAGCAGATGGTTTTTCGAAAAGTAGGTTTTTATTCTGTTATCCTTATACTGAACGAAATGTATTTTAGTGTGACATTTGTTGAATTGACTGTCGTCGGGCAATTAGCACGATGAGAAGAGCATATGGTTATTCATGACGATTAACCCAATGTACAAAAAATTTGGCTGAGCCAACACAGCGGGAACAATCAACCTACATATTTACACTATTTTAGGCCAGAATAATTCAAATAACATTTACTCAATGATGTATTTACATGTAAGTCGGCGGCATGTTATGTCTACAGCGATGCAAAATAATAATGAAAGATTGCAGTTTACAACACCACAAAACATTAGAAAATAATATATACAATCTAAAACTATAGATCAAATTGGCATAGTGATAATTATTGTAAAAACCCTTTGAATATAATAACTGCAGTCGATAAATCAAACGTAAAACACTTTTATAATAGTAAGTCAGTTTATTGTTATTTCAAGCCAGACCTCTTGGGGGTTAGGCCTACCCACGACAACCATATACACATCCAAACATAACAACAATCAAGGTTTATCAAACAAATTAGGTATCCCTCCCAAAAGTACAAGGTTTATCAAATGTTTATAACATTGGAATCACCTCCTTGCAACAATTATAATTCTCCGCATTTATGCATGCGTTCACACCTGACCAGCACGGCAACCTCGATTTGAGTTCAAGTAATTGAGCAGGTTGATATCATTCTAAAAAACAAAGTGTCTTGGGACGATTTTTATTAAATAGATTGATGTTGGGCAGTTGGCACGAAGGTATGTATAGGGGTGTTCATGACGCTTTACAAAATTTACAGAAAATTGGGATTCAATTCAATATTTATGAAAGTGTGCTTACGGGAACATAGAGTGTATTTTTACTAAAACATGATTGAATAAATCAGTATCATCAAAATAATGGTACGAAAAAATTCCAAATATCCGTTACCAGGGTAAGAGAAGCTCATATTCCATAACATAAACCAAAAGATGTGAAACAAAGAAATAAGTTACGAATAATAAAAAATATTACAACTCTTAAAAATATATTTTTTAATCTAAATTTATTTAGTGACTCGTTTCTATCTTGCTAGAGTTTCCTTATAGGCAAACTCTTTGTTACAATTGAAATAACGCAGATCTATACCACACTCTTTCTTATGTATACGTATGTATACGTATGTGATAGATAAGGACTTGAATCGACGCACATAGTCTTTTGCATTTTGGACAACGCAAATAATTTCATAATACGAACTTCATGTGGATGGTAAATTGGTATTTATGATCAGGGACTATTCCCTACTCAAACTTCTTGTGATCGGTAAGGTGTCTTTTCTTTGTTAAGACTTGGCACAATCTGGGCACTAAACGATTTTACCATTCTCATATTAAAATAGACTTCGAGTAATATTCCACTCAAAGCCAAATTTCTTGTTGCAGTTGGAACAAGTATAGTATATTATTAGTAAAGCTTTCATCCGTCCCCTCTTTGAATATGTGGCCCCGGCGTTGACACCCGTCTTTGGAGGATGTCTCCAGCAATACTTCTCGCTGGAGCGAAGGATCCTTCGCCGCATCGCGCGGCTTCCTCCGATGACGCGGAATGAAGACGTGTATACCCAAACCGGCGTCGGTGGTATCAGCTCTCGACTCGACACCCTTGCAAAGGGCTTACGTGCAACGTCTTCACGCAGGCGGCAGGAATGAGCTTCACGACCTCGTTTCGCGTCCTCGAGCCTTCAGACCTCTACCCCGCTTCAAGTACCCTTATCCGCCTTTTGCCTTTCAATTTGTCTAACTTTATAAATGTCATGTTCTCTTGTTGTTTTTCATGTATGTAATTTTTTTTACCTCGTAACTCTGCAATCACTGTGTCAGGCTACAGAGGGCCACACTTGCCCTGCATTAGCCTTCCTGCTCTATGGGCAGGAAAAATTCAATAAAAAATGAGCCATTATTATCATCCATAAGAAAGGAACCATGCAAATATTTTTAGTAGTATTAAATGCAGCAACGGTACGTTTAGGCAGAGTTATGGAGGCATTCCTCTAGACATGATACTGCGCCACCATACCGATGTGAGGAAATAATGGTAGTGTTTACAACATTTATCATAATAAAATTTATAATTGTTGTTATCGATACTAACACTTAGAAACAATAAAACGTGTAAAAAAGTATAAGCGAAAAAAGCACGTGCAAAATCAACAAAAAAACACGGCTTGTTGAATAAGTCACAAAAGTCTTAGTAACAACGTATATTACACAAAGTATATTAAGAGGAAAACACAATTTCGTTAGACCAGCTTAGTCAGATCTTAGTCTGACAGGGCCATTGATTACGAAAATTAATAATCAGCCATCTTATAATGAGTTTCTAAGTATGTAAGCCTCATAAAAAGGATGTATTTCCACCAAGAAGAGATATATTTTGTTGGCCTGCATAATGGCAAATTATACTACCATATTGATTCGTTGCATGTAGTTAGCGACTTGAATGTCCACAACATCTGTAGCACATCGAGTGTTGCAATTTAACCATGAAAGTTTGCAACACAACACCACATAATAAAATAATGAACACGGTCTAAAAGTATTAATCAAATTGAAATATTTATTATTACAATTCTCCGTGTTTGTGCTTGCGTTCATAATGACGCCGTAAAAGACATTTTTGTGTGGCTCGATAGGAACACTTTGTACACGGGAACTGCGGCTCCTTCCCGCACTCGTTCTTCGAGTGGCGATACAAGTTTGACGCGTGTCTAAACGTTTTGCCACCAAGCTTACACTGAGGTTGATGTTTGTCATCGCATTCGAACTTAATGTGAGGGGATAGAGTGTGTTTCATTGAGTCATCGAGAATTGTCTTGCTACACTTGAGACATTTAAAACGCTCCTTGCGTCCACAGTCGTTCTTCTGGTGGTACACGAGATCATGTTTCCTCTTGTATGAACGAGGACAGTTTTGACATTGATGTCTGGCTATCAGGAACAGGGCGCCATTCCTGTTCAGCATCTGAAAAATATTATTTTATAATCGACAGCAATTTTTTTTAAATGAATTTTGTACATCTATAAGAAATCTAGAAACAAAATACTATACTAAACATAATCGACACATAAATTATGTCACACTTTATGTCCCCACACTGAAAGCATATACTATATATTATAACAATCTAAAAAAAAAATTGACAATAAAATAAAATTCAAAAGAGCCAATCAAGGTGAATAGGGCTCATGGATTATTGGTTAAAACGGAACCACTAACAAGCACGGAGGTTTAAGTGGGTGATTTATGTCATAATAGGAAAACGCTAAAGTCCCGCCGCGTTGATGGATGAGCTTTTAAAAGTTTTTAGTTTGCGTGGAATATCTTACTTTTGCAAGTGCTTTGTTTGCTGGCCTACGCATTGTAGGTGAATGTTGTCAAGTTTCTTTTGTTCTTGTCATTGGTATATTTACCGTAAAAACTTTGTTAAAGCTTTATTTCTATGGATTCTGGTTACCTTTTTTCAACTTTTTCTTCAAAGGTACTACATCACCATAACCTAATGTCCATGTACATATGAACGTTGTTGCCACCCGTTTGGTCAGAATTGGCCCAAATGGCACGAAAATATCGCACAAAAAATCAAAACTTATATTAAAAGCTTTATTTCTATAGATTCTGGCAAAAATTTTCCAACTTTTTCTTTCAGAAAGCAATACATCACCATTACCTTAATTCCATGTGAAATATGAACGTTGTAGCCCACCGTTGGTCAAATCGGCCCAAATGTCACAAAATTCGCACAAAAATCGAAAAAAATCGTAAAAGTACGATATTCATGAATATTATTTCTTCGATTGTCCCAAAACAATACACCTCTAGTTCAGAGAAAAACGAAGGTCGTGTCAAATTTTACATCAAGATCGCATTGCCGTTTGCCGGTAGGAGCGAACAAACGACGGAAAACCAAAAAAAAAAAAAAACAAAAAAACACCCGAGCTAAATTTTTGGGGTCAGTGAAATTGAAGTCTTCGCTTCGCTCATCAATGAATAGAAGGAATAACAAATAATAATTAACATAGCAAACAACACAGCCTTAATGTGTTTTTATCCATAAGATCATACATGTTACAATAATTGTTATAAGATAAGATCAAGGCAGATGCCATTTTAATCATTTATAAGAATGGAAGAATACAACAATGTTAAAAATTATACCGTAATAAATGTCTAAAATGCAGCTACCAAACATGTCATAGGCACTGGACAGGGTTATGGAGACATTTTCTCTAGACAATACTGTATCTGATGTCAGAAATAGAGGTATCAACAATAACCATAATAATTCATTTGTCAAGTCTACATTGTTGTTATCCACACTCTCCGTTAAAAACAATTTTACGTGAGAAAGAAGATAAGCGAATAAAGCACCTCCAAAATCAATAAATTACTAGAAGGGTTACAACGCTATGAAACACAAAACGTAATGAAGCGTCAAATATCTCCCTAAATAGACATGCCCCAAACAGTCAATAAGTGCATGAAGAATCACGATTTAAAAAGTACCATACAATACTTGATTGAAATAATATGGGTGTTACACAGGAGTGACAAAAGTCATTGCAAGGTGTGGTGTTTGTTACGATATTCAGGTGTTTACTGGTGACTTGTACGGAGTATTCTTCATAATCTTTATGTGCAACACACACACAGTCTTTGAAAGAAAAAGGCTTCAATGAAGAGTATATTGGCCTACGCTTCAGATAAGAATATAAAGAAAATGTAAAGTTAGATTTGACCAAATTCCAAATACATAGACACAACACTACGCCTCTTAGTTATATAGTGCTTAGGGTTTTGACAAATTTAAATATATATATTATATATATATATAGTCAAAATATATTATATTATGCAACTATTTGTTTAGAAATAAAATATAGAAACTATGAAACTTAGAGGATACATAGGTGAAATATCTGGGAGGCAGTCACAGTATAATATGCCTGAATTTCGGGCTTATAAGGTAATAATTTTTTATCGGGTTACAAGTCCTTTTTTTTCTTATAGTTTATGCAAGGCGGGATACCCATACAATAATAAAAAAAAATTGTATACCTTTTAGCAAATTTAATAAAGTAATGTAAAGAGCATACTATTCCATTTGTCAATTACTCAGTTTTTTTGAAAATAACTACCAAAGTAAGTACACACGTACACGATTAATAAATCCAATGTGATGTCCATACGATTGAATTCAAAGGATATCTTTTTGTTCGCTTTCATGAAGTCGTTTCTAGAGTTGACGAGCAAAACAAGAATTTTCGACTGTATCAAGTTCTCGTCGACTTTCACAGGAGCAGACAGATGTGAGCTAGCCTTCTAGGAACGGCAAGCTACTGTTCACATTATTTTATTATAATCAAACAAAAAGTTAAATTTCCCTATAAAAACTAATTTTTTGAAAGAAAATAAACTAGATTTAAATATCAAGTTAATCATACAGATAATATAAAATATATGCAATGTTATCAAGGTGAGCTTTATCGTGAAAGGTTATAGGGAAAGACAATTTTTTGAAAGTTTTTTTTTCTTTTTAAAGTCGAGCTTAGTCAGACGAGGCCATATAGATAGATTACGAAGATTAGTAATCAGCCATCTTAACGAATTCAAAGTATGTTGGCTTCATTTAAAGGATGTTTTCCCCAAAACAAAAAAGGATTTAAATTGTTTTCATTTTACAAAAAGAATTGTGTTTAGACACATTATTTTTAATTGATTGTCGTCGGGCAATTAGCACTTCGACACGTGAGGGAAGTTTTGAATGACGATTAGCCGAATTTACAGGAAATTGGGATGAGCCGCGACAACGGGAAATGCAAGAATTTTTTTTGGGCCAGAATAATATCAAATGACATTACCACAGGGATTTCTTTACAAGTTAGCGACTTGTATGCCCACAACATCTGTAGCACATCGAGTGTTGCAATACAGCATGAAAGTTTGCAACACCAAAAACCAATGAACTCGGTCTAAAAGTATTAATCAAAATTAAAATAGTTATAATAAAATTCCTCCGGTTTGTGCATGCGTTCATAATGACGCCGTAAACTAGATTTGTATGTGGCTCGAAAAGGAACACTTTGTACACGGTAAGTGCGGTTCTTTCCCGCACTCGTGCTTGGAGTGGCGATGTAGGGATTTAATTAGTCTAAAGGTTTTGCCACAAGCTTTACACTGGGGTTGTTTTTTTTGTCAACGCATTGTATTTAACGTGACGGGATATAGATTTTTTCGTGGAGAATGTCTTACTACATTTCAGACACTTGTGCGGCTCCTTGCGTCCACAGTCGTGTGTAACGTGCCCTGGTTAGTTGTTGTTTCATCGAGAATGTCTTGCTACACTTCAGACACTTGTGACGCTCCTTGCGTCCCAGTCGTGCTTCGGGTTTGGAACGGGGAGACTATTTTTTCCACTTGTATGATCGAGGACAGTCTTGACACTGATGTTTTTCAGAGCCTGGTGTGCATCAGGAACAGGGCGCCATTCCTGATCGGCATCTGTAAAAATATAATTTTTATTTTAGAGCAATTGAAAGAAGCAGCTTTAAGCTTCATTGCTGCGCTATAGGAATAAAAAAAAGTTCTATGCCCAGACATAAAATCACCACATAATCAGTGCAAAGCATGCCCTCCACACCACACCAAAACCATAAAATATATTATCTACTTTAACTGGGAAAAAACGCTAAAGTCCCGCCGCGTTGATGGATGAGCTTTTTTAAAATTTTTAGTTTGCGTGGAATATCTTTTAAATTTTGCAAGTGCTTTGTTTTGCTGCTACGCATTGTAGGTGAATGTTGTCAAGTTTCTTTTGTTTCTTGTCAATTGTTTTTTTACCGTAAAAAACTTTATTAAAAGCTTTATTTCTATGGATTCTGGTTAACTTTTCAACTTTTCTTTCAAAAGGTTTCTACATCACCATAACCCTTTAAAGTCCATGTATAATTTTGAACGTTGTTGCCCCACCCGTTTGGTCAGAATTTGGGCCCAAATGGCAAAGAAAATATCGCACCAAAAAAAACAAAAAACTTATATTTAAAAACTTTATTTCTAAGATTCTGGCAAAAATTTTCAACTTTTTCTTTCAGAAAGCAATACATCACTATTCCTTAATGTCCATGTGAATATGAACGTTGTAAACCCCCCCCGTTTGGTCAAAAACGGCCCAAATGTCACGAAAATATCGTACTAAAAATCGAAAAAAATCGTAAAAGTACGATATTCATGAGAAATATTTCTTTTATTGTACCCAAAAACAATACACCTCTAAGTTCAGAGAAAACGAAGGTCGTGTCAAATTTTTATCAAGATCGCATATGCCGTTTGCCCGGTAGAGAGCGAACAAACAGACGGAAAAACAAAAAAAAAAAAAACAAAAAAAAAAAAAAAAACACCCGAGCTAAAATTTTTTTGGGGGCAGTGAAATTGAAGTCTTCGCTTCGCTCATCCAACAACATAATTCTATTTTCATACCTACTAAAGTCAAGTGAAACAAAGCACAATAAAATAGAATTCAACAGTGAAAAATCAATGTAAATAGCGTCGTGGGAGTATTAGTTTTTACACAATATCAAACAAGTAGGGAGTTTTCCGAATCAGTTAGTGATTTCCAATAAAATCATGTCATCTGCTATTGCAGTCTTGAGTTTTGTAAAATTTCAATCTTATGTTACAACCATATTTACAATAATTCACATTCTTTCATCTTCGCATCTCTTCCTTTTTTTAAAACACTTTAATAAAATTCTCGTCGGCAGACGTGAGGAAAACATTTTACCAATAAGCATACGGAGCTGCGGGATCGAAAAGACATCGCCGCCCCACACCGCCACATTGATCATGATAAGTTGCTATAGATGGTCACAGAGGTTGAGAAATATGCACTTTAATTAGGATTAATAATGGGTTGACTAGAAAAAATTATTAAGAACAAGGCCATCGAATACCAAAATTAATAATCAGCCATGATAATATACAATTTGAGTTTAAAGTAAAGTGGTTTAATGTAGCAGATGTATTTCCAAAAGTAGGTTTTTATTCTGTTGTCCTTAACTAAACGAAATGTATTTGGAGTGAGACACATTTGTTGAATTGATTGTCGTAAGGCAAATTAACACGATGAGAAGAGCATAGGTATATCATGACGATTTACCCAATGTACAGAACAATTGGGCTGAGCCAACACAACGGGAACTATCTACATATTTACACTATTTTAGGCCAGTATAATTAAAATAACATTTACTTAACGATTTTTTTTACATTAAGTTGGCGGCATGTTATGTCTACAGCATCTGTAGTACTCCAGTGTTGCAATACAATAACTAGGACGCTTCGCAAACGCTTTTTTGAGTCGCGTTGATGGATAGCTTTTTTGTAAGTTTTTAGTTTTTGTGGTATCTCTTTACTTATCAAGTGCTTTTTAATCGCATTTTAGGTGATTGTTGTCAAGTTTCTAGTGTTACTTCTTAAATTTTTATTAAATTCCTCTGTTTGAACTTTACTTGAGAGAAACCCTTTACAATCATTTGACTGACCTTGACATTACCTAAGAAGACACTATTTGTTGGTGTTTATATTTGCATATTATGTTTTTTTAGTAACTAGGACAACATTCCGACATCTTGCATCAGCAGGAAGCATTTAATACAGCAAACAATCTTTTATTCATTCAAGTGTTATTATTTATTGTACGGTTATTAATTCAAATGTTTTAAGCGAGCCATTTCACTAATCTAGCGATTGAACCAACAGTCCCCTTCACCAGAGCGAAAATGGTCCTTCGGAGCCGGATTAGTGAAATGCATTTCCTCTAGCAATTTCCCCTCGCGGGAGCAAAAACGCAATCAGCCCAAATACACTTCAAGTTTCGACTTCTGAAATCATTATCAGGGTCAGATCTTTGTCAATCAAAAATGGACTCAAAAAACAAGAAATTTTCTTTGATAAATAGAAGGGTTTGCCAAGCAGTCTTTAACAAGGATAATACAAATTTTTTGAACTGTTTGATCGCAATGGTATGGATGTCGTTTACATTCGCGTAAGATATTAAATACCATGTCATGATATGGATCCTATCATGAAATCAAATGTGAGCTAAATGACGCGCAAGGAATAGCTCTTAGAGATGAGTTCAGTATAGTCCTTCAGCCAGGGACCTTTTGCTTACAAAAAAGGTTGACGCAATTTGACTTCGGAGTATGATATAACAAGGCTACCTGAATACTATGTCATGAGGTGATAAGTGGCAAAGGGGCCAAACACGCCGCCATCTTGGATTTTGTCAAATTCAAACAAACGGCTATAAAAACCAATCCGCTAGACCGATTTTTAAAAAGTTTAGTGTTCCAGATTTGAAATTTAATTTTAAATGTATGTGTCTTGCCAATTTGTAAATTTTGTAAATGTATAATGCAAATGAAATACATTTTCTGAGTCAATGTTTTTTTGTTCTGGAATGTTTGGCTTATAACTTTTAAGAGAGCGCCCTAATTGAAAAAGTACTTAATGTAAACCTTTTAGATAACTTTACTTCAAACATAACGCAACCACATTTAGGTCTTTATCTCTATTACTTCCCGAGATATGAATTTTTGAAGAGTCGTGCCACCCTCACTTGCCACGCTTGTCAAGCCAGGCAGCGTTCGGTGCGCGTACGATTTTTGTTGTCTTTCGTTCTCGTTCTTTGTCGACTCATTTAGACTTCGGAATATGATATAACAAGGCTACCTGAACACTATGTCATGAGGTGATAAGCTGGCAAAGGGGCAAAACACGCCGCCATCTTGGATTTTATCAAATTCGAACAAATGACTATAAAAATTAAACCGCTAAACCGATTTTGAAAAAGTTTAGTGTTCCAGATTAAAAATTAATTTTAAATGAAATGTGTCTTGCCAATTTGAAAATTTTTGTAATTATATTATGCAAATCAAATACTTTTCTGAGTCAATGTCTTTTGTTCTGGATGTTTGGCATTATAACTTGTTGTTGTCTTTTGTTCTCGGATTATATTTTGATAGTTTATTTCAATAGTGTTTTTTGCTTTGTTCTTTGCCCCTTTAGTACCGAATACAGTACTTTTCTACAGCTTTAAAAAATTTCTAGGTGTCCTCGACAAGCTAGACCAGTCATATTTGCCAGGGGACTATGGATGAAGGTGTTTATCACATAGCAAAACAGATGGTTTTACATTGACTTCAAGAATTCAAAAACCCTTTTGCTGGTGCTCTGTATACTTAGAGGATATAAGGGGGAACTACCTGACACTGCTCCATAAGTGTATGAAAGGTGCATGGATGAAGAATTTGTTATAAAGCAAACAAAAGGATTATTCAAAGCAGTCGTCGGAGATATGTGTCTAGAACAGACCATTTATCGCTCCAAAAAAAGACGAATGGTATCATTGGATGTACTAAAAGAAAAATATTTGTTGCAGAGTGGGATCTTATATATCATGAAGTGTTAGCTGTATCAAACTTGCATAGAGACATGAGTAAAACTGACAATTTCAACACCAATGATTTTCATAGTCAGTATACAGCTCGCCTAGAACTTCAGCTGACAAGAAGAAGATTCATACTATGATCCACTTCATACGCTCTCATGAGAACCCGTTTGAACTCACTGATAATCGTTTGCATAACATAATAACCCAAGATGTAATGTCTAACGACATTCGAAATCAAGTACTTAATGTGAAGAAAATTGGTGATGGAGCCTATCTTGAATTTACAAAGGAACTATTCATAAACAAAAGTAAGCGGATTTATGATACAAAACACCGTACAAACTTGCAAATATGTGATCAAATGTATAACACTCAATCTAAAACTCAACTCTCAAAGCATGTGTCCTAAAAATAACTTTGCACAAGTACAACGATGCACTGATATTGCTCTCATCAGAGGACTCGATCTTAAAGGGCATTCTGACTTATGAAGTAAGTCCGATTTCTTTGATGCTTGATACGTAAATCTAAGAAGAGCGATCAGGTGTCTGCAATTGAAAAAGAGTTGACTACAGAAGCATTAGCAGCAAGCATTTTTAAAATGCAACTTCCGCCCATAATAGTCATACAGCACATCTCTTCAACGTCTGTTAGAAAATTTGGGTCAAAGAGCAAACGACATTGGGATACAATCAGATCGATTTATTTATTTACACTCAACGCTTCAGGGCGTTAATACCAAAAGATAGATTTGCATTTGATCCTACTTTGAGGGATTACTAAGCGTAGCAATGATCTTCTGTGAATTTAAAATATACAATTTGTTTATAATTAGTTTTTGTTGTATTCCCAAAATGCAATTGCACTACAAACTAGTTCTATTTAATTTTGTACTATGGAACATTTTAGTTCATGCGAGTAAAGTACGCATTGATCATTATAATTTCATTATCTTTCATCTATGAGATAATCAAACTGAAGACAAAAAGAAATGTAAATCATTTGGTATTGCCTTCAAACTATGTAGAATTAAATGAATGAAGGAAAATTGACGCAAGAGTTTTTAATTTATTATAGCATGAAAAATTGTGCAGTTAATGTTAATTAGTCTTTTAAACATCAATTGCAATAACGGAAAATTGTAACGAAAAATTGCCTTCATCGATCAAAAGATAATTTATTCCGTTCGTTCTACTTGCTAAAAAAATTTGTACGCTGCATCCAGCATTGCATCAGAATTCGGTAAGTAAATGAAGGTTTATTCTTGAAAGAGTTCAAACTCGATTCGTTTCAGTAATATACATAATAATAAGAATATGTAAGGAGTTAATCTTCAACCCTTTTGATGTCATTTTGGATTTATATGATTTACTTTGATCCAATGTAAATAATTCCATTGAAATAAACTATCAATAGGTAATCCGAGAATGAAAGACAACATAAATCGCACGCGCACCGAACGTTGCCTGGCTTCACAAGCGCGGCAAGCGAGGGTGGCACGACTCTTTCAAAACTTCATATCTCGGGAAGTAATTGTGATACAGACCTAAATTTGATTGCGTTATGTTTAAATTAAAGTTATCTAAAAGGTTTACATGAAGTACTTTTTCAATTAAGGCGCTCTCTTAAAAGTTATAAGCCAAACATTCCAGAACAAAAACATTGACTCAGAAACAATATTTTAATTGCATAATACAATTACAAAGTTTACAAATTGACTACACACATACATTTGAAATTAAATTTCAAATCTGGAACACTAAACGTTTTCAAAATCGGTTTAGCGGTTTGGTTTTTATAGCCATTAGTTTCAATTTGATAAAATCCAAGATGGCGGCGTGTTTGGCCTAATTGCCAGCTTAACACCTTATGTCATAGTATTAAAGTAGCCTTGTTGTTCATATTCCGAAGTCAAAATGCGTCGACGAAGAACGAGAACGAAACACAAATAAATTTCACGCGCACCGAAAGCATAGGCGCGGCAAGCGAGGGTAGCACGACTCTTCAAAAATCATATCACTGGAAGTAAATTGAGATAAAGACCTACAATTTGTTGCGTTATATTCGAATTAAAGTTATCTAAAAGTTTATATGAAGTACTTTTTCAATTAAGGCGCTTTCTTAAAATTATAAGCCAAACATTCCACAACAAAAAACATTGACTCAGAAAATATATTTTAATTGCATAAACCATTACAAAAATGTACAATTGGCTAACACATACATTCGAAATTAAATTTCAAATCTGGAACACTTAACTTTTTCAAAATAGGTCTAGCGGTTTGGTTTTTATAGCCATTTGTTTGAATTAGACAAAATCCAAGATGGCGGCGTGTTTGGCCCCTTTGCCAGCTTATCACCTCATGACATAGTGTTCAGGTAGCCTTGTTTGAACATACTCCGAAGTCAAAATGCGTCGACCTTTTTTGTAAGCAAAAGGTCCCTGGCTGGTGTACTAGAAAGGATTATTTCACGATTCATTCTAAAATGTACACAATAATTCAATCTTCAACAAACTCAGCTTCGTCGCTGACCCGATTTGAGCCAGCATCCTCGCCTGTTTCGTCGTCCACGCCAGCCTTGTTACCTAGATATGAATCGCTGCCTACTCAAGTCTCGCTGCCTACGCATGTCTCGCTGCCTACGCATGTCTCGCAGCCTACGCACGTCTCGCTGCCTACGCATGTTTCGCAGTCTACTCACGTCTCGCTGCCTACGCATGTTTCGCAGTCTACTCACGCTTGCCTTGTTCGCAGTCTACTCACGGCTCGCTGCCTACGCATTTT
>JAMZAV010013065.1:0-16089 GCA_024449915.1 Sweltsa coloradensis | reverse complement strand
GGCTTTCGCATGTTTTTGAGTTCGACTTCCCGAAGAAGCTAGCCAAGCAAAAGGTACAGTCAACTTGGCTCAGCATCATGGGTCAGCTATGGGTCTCCAGTACTTCTCGCTACACAAGCCGTCCCACTTGGTACAATTTCCGTATTGGTTCCCTTGAGGTAACACCATGTGCCGCTGAAACTGAGCTTGCTTTAAATACCTTTTTGCAAACATCACAAGTGAATATAGGCCTTCGTCCGACGTTCTTTACACCCCGGGCATCTTCCTGCGATGCGACTTCTGAGGATTTCCGTTGATTTTCGTTGAAGAAAAATACTGGGGGTCTAGGCCGGGCGCCAGCTCTAGGCCTGCGCCCAGCTCTAGGCCTGCGCCCAGCTCTAGGCCTGCGCCCGCTCTAGGCCTAGAGGTTGATGGTTGTACTAGGTCTACATAAATCTGGGTCATCCTTGTTGTTGCTGTCTGGTAAATTACTATTGACACTATCATCTGGTGGAATAACATGTTGAACTACTCTGCCCCTCCTGCAGGTGCGAATTGGTCTTACGAAGCCATCTGCAACAAAAATTTTCATGGTAAAAAACAAAAATGAACGTTAAAAAAAAAAATCATAACTTCACTTGTCAAAACTTGGTACAAAGCCTGGTGTTGGTATTTAGACACAAACTAAACAATGGCCTAATTACTGCCTAGTCCTATAGACCAGGAGCTAGAATCTGGGATTTTTTTTGCAAAACCCTACTTAACATCTCAAATCTGACTTAACCACGTGTTACGGTAGTATGCACCTTGTGAAAAAGACCCAGGTAGTATGTCACTTCGAATTGTGGTATCCGTTTTTTTTAGAACCCAAATTTGTTTTTTGGATGTGCGATCATTGAAACGCTTACTCACTGCTATCTTCAAATGTACATAACTCGGGACTAGGTAAACCGATTTTATTTTTTAGATACCATTTGTAGGTAATGTATGCTAGCACAAATAACTATACACAATCAATTTTTAATAGTTTATGATTTCTTTGTAAAAAATTCAGAAACGTAAAAAATAGTGTAAATAATTGCACAAAATGTGATTCAATTTAAAAATTCAACATTTTTTTAAAATCAGCTACCGTGATGTTTTTATACTTGATTATGTTTTTAAAAAAATATACCTATTTAGAACTAAACTAATAAAATATATAGATTTGTTGTGTTTCAAAACATAAGCGTTGAAGGATGAGCTTTGTCAGTGGCTTGGGCACTATTTCACTATGTTTTTTTTATTCCAAAATTCATTTGTCATCGTTAGCATAGAATTAAATTTTGAAAGTAATTTCGACCAACAATACAAGCGAATGGTAATTTAGAATGATACTAACGTGTTTTGTTGAAATTGTAAAAAAAATAGTCGATTTACAGGATTTTCATTTTTAAAGGGAAAAAGTGGAAAAATGAGTTTTTTAAGTGACAATTTTTTCGGTTGCACTTAAATTCTTGGAAAGTCTAATGTTAGAGATTTTAAAAGTTTTCTGAAATTTTCATCAAAATCGCAGCAGTCGTTTGTCCCAGAAAGCGAAAAACGATCTCATAAGTGTACAAATAAAAGAAAAATATCTTGTATTTTAATGTGGTTTGGCTTTACTTGTATGGGCTATTATAGTGATTTTTATAATCTCGCAAGTATGTTACATTGCTGGACCAATTGAAACCGTCGTTCCAAGGGTAGTGGTGGGCTGCTTTAAGCATGAAAATCGTGCAAATGAGAAGCATGAAAATTGGCCAGGTTATTAATTATTATGATGATGACAAGTATTCCAGAGTAAGATAGACCCAATTTGGATACTGTAGGCTTATTTCTTATTTAATTACATTAATTAATAAATTCATAAAATTATTGAAAAAATTATTTAATAAAGATACTTTTCTGTCGGCATTGGTATCAAATAAAACCCTTTTTTAACAAGGATAAATATCCAAAAAAGTAATTAAAATTATTAATGATAATCTAATTAATTAAACCTGTGATGCAGACTTCGGGGAATTCCCGTTGATTTTCGTTGAAGAAGAAATACTGGGCGGTCTAGCCTGCGCCCAGCTCTGGGCCTAGAGGTTGATGGTTGTACTAGGTCTACATAATCGGGGTCCCCTTTGTTGTCGCTGTCTGGTAAATTACTATTGACACTATCGTCTGGGGAATAACATGTTGAACTACTCTGTCCCCCCTGCAGGTGCGAATTGGTCTTACGGGAGCCATCTGCAACAAAATTTTCATGGTAGAAACAAAATGAACGTAAAAAAAATCATAACCTCACTTGTCAAAACTTGGTAAAAATGCCTGGTGTTGTATTTAGACACAAACTAAACAATGCCTAATTACTGCCTAGGCCTATAGACCAGGAGCTAGAATCTGTGGATTTTTTTTGCACAACCTACTTAACATCCAAATCTGACTGACCACGTGTTAGTATGCACCTTGTGAAATAGACCCAGGTAGTATGTCACTTCGAATTGTGGTATACGTTTTTTTAGAAGCCATTTGTTTTTGGATGTGCGATCATGAAACGCTTACTCACTACTATCTTCAAATGTACCTACATAATTCGGACTGGTAACCGATTTTATTTTTGTAGATACCGATTTGTAGGTAATTGTATGCTTTCTTTGTTATATACATCAATTTTTAATAATTATATGATTCCATTGTTAAAAAATGCAGTAAACGTCAAAAATAGTGTAAATAATTTCACTAAAATGTGATTCAAGTAAAAATTCAACATTTTTTTTTAAATCAGCTACTGTGATGTTTTTATACTTGATTATGATTTTAAAAAATATTTATGAACTAAACTAATAAAATATATAGATTTGTTTGTGTTTCAGAACATTAGCGTTGAAGGATGAGCATTTGTCAGTGGCTTGGGCGCTATTTCACTATGTTTTTATTCCAAATTCATTTTGTCATTGTTAGCATAGAATTAAATTTTGAAAGTAATTTCAACCAACAATACAAGCGAATAGTAATTTAGAAATGATACTAAGTGTTTGTTGAAATTGTACAAAATAGTCGATTTTACAGGATTTTCAGTTTTAAAAGTGGAAAAAGTGGAAAAATGCGATTTTCAAGTGACAATTTTTTGGTTGCACTTAAATTCTTGGAAAGTCTAATGTTAGAGATATTAAAAGTTCTCTGAAATTTTCATCAAAATCGCAGCAGTCGTTTGTCCCGGACAGCGAAAAACGATCTCAAAAGTGTACAAATAATAGAACAATATCTTGTTTTTTATTGTGGTTTGACTTTGCTAGTATTATAGTGATTTATATATTCTCGCAAGTGTGTTCTATTGCTGGACCAATTGATACCGTCGTTCCAAGGGTAGTGGTGGGCTGCTTTAAGCATGAAAATCGTGCAAATGAGAAGAAAGCATCGAAATTGGCCAGGTTATTAATTATTATGATGATGACAAGTATTCCAGAAATAGATCTAGACCCAATTTGAGATACTGTTGGCTTACTTTCTTATTTAATTGCATTACTTAAATAAATTCATAAATTATTTAGAAAAATTATTTAATAAAGATACTTTTCTGTCGGCATTGGTATCAAATAAAAGCCTTTTTAACAAGGATAAATATCCAAAAAAGTACCGGTAATTAAAATTATTAATGATAATCTAATTAATTAAACTTTAGTTAATTTCACCACTTTTGACATATGAAAAAATATGAATATTTAAAACTCTACCGATTGGCCTAAGATTTCCCACTTTACTAATATCATGCCAATAAATAAAAAAGACGTGGCTATGTCGTCAAAGCGTGTAAACTGATAGGTTAATAGACTAATGAAATACGGTAATTAATAAGTGTGAATATCAATTAATACCAGAAGTTTGTAAATAAGGTGAAGAACTTGCTAAACCATTTAAAGAAAATAATTAGAAATTATCCGCTCTTTCACAAAAACACAAATTGGAAAAAATTTGATGGTAACATTGGGCCCCAGGGCTCATTCATTATTTTTAAGTTCTACTGCATTGTTAAAAAAGAGTTATCTTTTATAAGAAGCCTTACTTTCCTTCCGGTTTCCTAGCAACAATACAATGATGTGAAAATGTTGATTGTTTACAACACCAGCTTTTTATACCCATTGTAGACGGGTATTTTTAAGCTAAAATTAATAAATTTTATTAGGTTTATATTAAAACTTTGATTTTAGTTACCTACCTTATTCAATTTTTTCTTTCAAAAGGACGTTTATTAATACTAATAACATTTAAAGGCACATTAAAAGTATTGTCTCTTAAGTGGCCATAGCAAAATTGGATAAGGTGCAAAGCAAATCTATAAGAAAGAAACTAGGACGCGAAGGCTATGCACTACGAGACAAAATAGAAAGAGAAAGACTGCGGAGGTGTGGACACGTGAGACCAATGGAACAGGAAAGAATCCAGAGAAGAGAACTGGGACGAGCATGGGGAGAAGTACGAAGAGTTGGCCGCCCAAGAGATAGGTGGAGAGACCAAATAAAATTGAGTATAGAAGAAAGAGGGAAGAAGACATGGCATTTGAACCGTAGCCACGGGAACAGCGGTAGAGTTTAGCCATAGACTTTAGGCTAGGCCTACGGAAGATTAACAACCACTAAACCGGAGCTGCCTGGTGTTGCGTTTAAAACTAAACAAAGGTTCTAATTACTACCTACTATAATTTGTCCTAAAGAAGTCTACAGCAACAAAAATTTTATGATATGGGGGCTAAACAAAAATAAACATAGAAGTCAAATAATAACTTCACTTGTCAAATTTGGTAGGTAGGCTATCATGATTTATCAACAAGAATTCAATAAAAACAATAGGTTGGTCTTGCAGAGGGGGTGTGGGTGCAAAGGATAGCTATAGCCTAGGCCCTAAGGGTTTCATGCAAAACTAAAATCACTGCCCAAGTATGTACCAGGCCTGGATGAAGAAAGAGAAAATCAAGGAGAGGAGCGAGCAGGGTGAAGATGAGGATTGATGCAAGAGGGAAACCTGGATGAAGTGGAAAATAAATGAATGATAAAAGAGGAGAGGAGCAAACAACAACAAAAACTGGCACTCATAACACTACTAGTAGCCCAGGAGTGGAAGACTTTTCACCGGACAAAATTCCGACCAGGCTGAAATTTTGCACACATGTTCAGTTGATCATTCTAAACAATAGTTGAAAAGTCCCCTAAGCTCCGCGCGTGCGTCTTGAGATATAGTGGCAAAAGGGCGTAAGTGCCAAAAATTTGTTATTTTCAATTTCAACCATTTTTTTTACACTAATATGTACAAATTGTTGAATATTTCTACGTCACTAAAGTTAGAATCAGTCATGAGCTTCAACCCGTGCGTGGCAAAAGGGCGTAAGTGCCAAAAATATGATATTTCAATAGGCCTAATTTCAATACATTTTGACATACGTATGTGCAACTGCAAATTATGTATTCATACAACGGAAACGTGAAATTGTTCCCTTTTCTTCGACCAGTGTGTCTTGACACATGTGGCATAAGGGCGTAAGTGACAGACAAAGATATGTTATTTTTAGTTTCAACAAACTTATTGATATTCATATATATGCAAATTATTAAGTATTCATACGAGATAAAAGTAAACATCTTCCCCGAGCTTCGTTGCTGACGTCTTGATAAATGGTGCAAAAGGGCGTCACTGACATCATAATTTATATTCAACATAAAAAGTGCTTTTGACATTCAACTACGTTTATTGTAACACATGAATACCAAAAATGGACACTCAATGTAAAATCCATGCATACCGACTGACTTGCTATGGCCAGCTTGTATGTAAAAGAAACCATTACAAAATTGTTGTAAGTAGCAGACTGGACATTACCAAACCTATAAAATAATATTCTCCAGCATTCTCAAGTGGCTTGCATAGACGGATTTTAAAAGGGATTCGAGCACGAGCTGTGGACAACCTATCTTGGGCTTGACTATAGTATCACATCACGACAGATATAGAGCATGAGCAAAGAAAGAATAACATATTTCAATACCGATTTGATTATTTAAATGTCCGAGTGGGAAACGAACGCTTGCTAGTGGACTGAATTGCATGTGCTGGGATGTTCACAGCTCCCGACTTGCTTTGAACGCTACAAAGTATGATACATTCCCATGTTTGCCATCAAGCCTAGAGGGGATGGATGGATAGATCTATTAAATGTGCTGGTGGACTGGCAGCATATCAAATCTAGAGCTCACAGTACGCAGTTGCAAATGAAGTGCTACTGCTCAATGAGTAAATGGAATGTACCACAGCAAAATCTATTATGAAAAAAAAAAAAAAAAAAAAAAACTAAAAACTAAAACTTAAAACTTAAAACTTTCATTTTTATTTCTTTTTAAATATTTGTAACCCCAGCTTGGGAACAAACCTCCCGGTTATCAAACCGCCCTGGCCCAATTTACAAATCACCACTAACATTATTAATAAACTTTAGTATGGAAAGATAGGTTGGACAGAATTGGCACATACCCCTAAACCGAAATTTAATTTCGGGAGTATTAGTGTAAAGGGAGTTAGGATTGGGAATTAAGGGTTTTGGGGATTTAAAGGATTCGTCGAACAAAAAAGGCTTTGTGCAAAAGCGTCCCTTCGTCCCCAAAAGCAATATATAAAAAATTAGAATTGGCTAATTGTGAATTTGTGTAGTTTTTCAAAAAAGTTTAACAAAAGAGACTTTTGCGAAAGGGGTTTTTCCTTGTCCAAATGCTATAATATTTATCCTATAATTCATTGATGTGGATTATGCTTTAAAAAAAAGGGGGAAAGGCCCCAAACTTTTGTTAAGGTTTTTATATTTACTTAATACGAAGTAACTTGAACCCAAAAGGGGGAATTGGCCAATTTGGGATTTAATCATGTTTGGGTTTATCTTAATAAGTTTGCTATAATTTTTGCCCGTACTACAAAGCAAAAAATTTTAAAATAATGAATTATATAGGGCCTAGTTTTGTGACTTACGCCATTTTGCCACTAGGCTATTACATCAAAGTCACAGCTCATGATCTGTAGTGATGTGACACTACAGACAGCCAAGCCCAAGCTGGGTTGCCCCACAGCTCCTGCCGAATCCCTTTCAAAATCCTTTTTTATTTTTTTTTAACATGGAAAATTTTTTTTCAAGCTTTGAATATTTAAAATTTTTCACTAAAAACACACCAATCGGGCCCAAACATGTCTATGCATCCCGTTTGAGAATGTGGAGAAAATATTTTAAAAATTTGGTTATTATGCCCAAATTCTATTACAACGATTTTGTAACGGGCCCTTTAATACACTGGCATAGCAAGTCAGTCCCATTCATGGTTTATACATTAAGTGTCCATTGTATGGTATTCATATGTTACAATAACTAGTTGATGCCAAAAGCTTTTTTTATATTAATATGAATTATGATGTCGTTAGGCCTACGCCCTTTTGCCACCTTTTATAAAGACGCCACAACGAAGCTGGGGAAGATTTTTACTTTTTTCTCGTATAAATACTAAATAATTTGCATAAGCTCATTCCAATCTTTTCTAAGTCGTAAGGCGCAGGTCTAAGGCGAAGGCGTAAGTCGTAAAGAAAGCTAGGGTTACAAAAACCCCTTACCTTTTTTTCTTGCCCCTGTGTATTCGCATGCCGTACAGTCAGCTGTGAAGTTTCCTTGTTCGTGATTGGCTCGTCGTAAGAAACCGTCGTAAGAATTGGATTTGGGCAATTCGTTACGACATAAACCATACGCCTTGCGACTTGGGACGTGTTGTGAACGTTCTGATTGAAAAACATACTCGGCAATACAAATTATTACGCCTTAGGCCTTGCGCCTTACGACTTAGAACTGAATGTGAATGATGCTATTATATGAAATATCAATAAGTTTGTTGAAACTAAAAAAAACATATCTTTGTCTGCACTTACGCCCTTATGCCACCATGTGTCAAGACACGCTGGTCGAAGAAAAGGGAACAATTTCACGTTCTAGTTGTATGAATACATAATAATTTGCAGTTGCACATACGTATGTCAAAATGTATTGAAATTAGGCCTATTGAAAATATCATATTTTGGCACTTACGCCCTTTTGCCACGCACGGGTCGAAGCTTTGACTGATTTAAACTTTACTTTCGTAGAAATATTTAATAATTTGTAGCTATTTGTGTAAAAAAATGGTTGAGATTGAAAATAACAAATTTTTGGCACTTGCGCCCTTTTGTCACTATATCTCAAGACGCACGCGGCGAGCTTAGGGGACTTTTCAACTATTGGTTTAGAAATGTCAACTGAACATGTGTGCAAATTTTCAGCTTGTTCGGAATTTTGTCCGGATACACCATGTAGCGGAGCCAACTTTGCCGCCTACTTTTTCAACTCACTTTTTCAAATTTGCCGCCAATATTTTGAGTTACCAGGCCACGGTGTGATTCACAAGCCTCCTGGAATATTATTTGATTAATTCCAGTTCAATTTTGAAAGCGATAGCTATTGTTACAACTGTTTAGGCAAACCGGATGTAAAAATGGTTTTGGTGAAGAAGACAAGAGAAATGGTGGGACGAGTTTGGGAGGGCGTCTAGCTAGTTGTAGATGTCCGAAAAGAGTTGTAAAAGCAGTGGTTTTTAACGAGTAACGGTGTCTGAAAGCAACACCAATTAATAGTCAATAATCGCGACGAGCATTTTAAGCTATACGTTTGTAGAAAGATTGCGGATGGGTTAGTTCGGTGACATTAATGTGCGCATTGACCAAATACATTATAAATCAGATGTCTGAGACGACAATAATCAAATAGAATACAGAATATACGAACTGACAGAGGAAGGAAACTCGTTCGCATCGTAAAGACATCTGTAAGAAGATTACACTGACGTCCAGATACAGCTGGCATACTAGTTGAGTGCGGAAAAAAGATGAAAAAAAGGGATAAAAATAAAAAAGGGAAGTTTGAGAAGGGTAAAAAGGGAAATTTAAAAAAAAAAAAAAAAAAAAAGAAAGGGGGATGGAAAAAATTTGGGGGGGGTTAAAATTTAAAAATAAAAAGGTCCTTGGGGGCCGGAAAAGGGGGGTTCAAAGGGGGGAAAAAAATTAAAAAAGGGGTAAAAAAAGAATTTTTTGGGTTTATTTTAAAAAAAAAGGGGGTACCCAAAAAAAATTTAAACCCCAAATTTGAAAAGGAAACAAACCCCTTTTTGGATTTGAAAGGGAAAATAAATTAGGGAAATGAAAAGGGAAAAGGGGGAAAAGAAAAAGGGGTAAAAGGGGGGGGGAGGGCCAAAAAGGTAAAAAGGAAAAGGGGGGGAAAACGGTGTAAAAAAGGGGGGGGTTTAACCCCTTTTTCTTTTCCCCGGGTTTTTTGTTTTCTTTGAAAAGGTTTGGGGTTTTGGGTTTTGGTGCTTAAAGGGGAGAAAATTTTCTTTAAAAACAAGATGTTGGGGTTTTAATCAAAATTTCCGAATTAAATGAAAAAATCTTTTTCCCAAACCACGGGTTTCCCTTCCCAATAAGTAAATCCTGGAAGTTTTTTTAAGTAAATTTTGGAAAGGGAGTCCCAAAAAATTTTTTTGTTTTTAACCCGGATTTTGGGAAAAACCCAGGGTTTTCCCCCTAAAGAAAAATCTTAAAGGGGGAAAAATTTATTTTATTATTTTTAAAAAAATTATTTGAAGAAAAAGGGGAAAAAAAGGGTTTTTTTAAAATTGGGGACACTTGGTGGATTAAAATTAAATAATTTAAGGGGTTTTATTTTTTTTGAAAAAAATTTTTAATAAATAAAAGTTAAGTTTTTTTCCCTTCCAACTAAAAATTTTTTTTGCGGTTTTTTTTTTTTGCAATTTTTTGGGTACCCTTTTGAAAAGTTTTGTTATGCCGAAGTTTTAAAAAAAAAAACCCCAATTAATGTTTGAAAAAGAATTTTTTTATTGTTTTGAATAAAAAAGGGGGGGGTTAACCCCTTTTTTCAAATTTGGCCCAATTAGGGTGAAATTCAAATCGCCGGGAAGGGATTTTGGGGTAAGAAGGTTTAAAAAAATGAAAAAGTTTTGTTGGTTTTTAAAAAATTTTGATTTTTGTTTTTGGGGTTTGCAGCCCATCTGGAAAATTTTTGCCAGGGTTTTTTTTTTGTCTTTTTTTTTTAAAGGGGAGTTTGGGAAAAATTTGGAAGGGGGGGTTTTTAATTTTTAAATAGGCTTAAGGGGTGGGAAGATGGGAAGAATCCAGATGGGGAATAAAGGGGGTTTGCACACCGCGATGGGCTCGTACCGAAGGATACAGGCGGAAAGGAGGGGAGTGAAAAACCAGAGGATGAGGAGCGGCGTTTATTTGGGGAGAGCTGTCCGAACAGGGGACGAGGACATTTTCCCCGATATCGGAGCGGTAGACAGAATAGTACAATCTACAACCCCAGTGGAGGTACTCTCGCGCGATTTGTCAGAGGAAAAAGGAGAATACCCCGGGGCGGTCTCGCAACAGGAAATTAAACATGTTAATTGAAAGGGATAGAAATTAAAAAAGTAGTAACGAGGATATGAAAGCTAGAAACGCGAGTTTTGTGAAAAAAATGAAAAAAAAACTATGCCGAGTTTGGGAAGATATCAGTACCCGAATGGAAAAAATGAAAACATCCACGAAATTAGATGATTAGAAAACAGGTTAATGCGCGAAGGATGAAGCAATTCAAATTGGATGAAAGGTTTACGGCAATTAACAAGGGACTATTGAGAAAAATATGGGACAATAGTGGGTTTAAAAAAGTAGAAGACAGGTTTTAAAGTAGTCACGCCCAATTAATGTGGTTAGCGAGATTCGGAGTCTTTGAAGACAAAAACCCGAGTATAGAAAAGGGAAAAGGAATGGACGACAAATCATCAAGTAAGGAAATTTCTGTAGAAGGGGATATAAAATAGGCAGAATATTTAAAAAAAACTAGGTGGACAAAAAGGTTCGGAAAAACTTAGTTCAGTGGAATGGAGGGAAAGGGAAAAAAACATTTGGGGCGCAGGAAAAACACAGCTTAAAGTTTTTAAAACAGTCAGAGAAAAAAATTTCCTGCACTTAGACAGGAGTTTTGAGCAATATTAAGAGGCTGGTACATAAAGATGTAAGGGAGAATTGGAATAGAAGTGGTGGAACCAAGGAAAAGGGTGGAACGTAATGACGGGCCCGATAAGGAAACAATAGATCAGGAATGTGGGGGGGGTCAACCTCAAGATTGGGGATTTAATGGATCTTCGAACGGGACTTTGGACGGAAATGGGAAATAAAATCGGGTTTGGTTTGTGCAGGACGGTCGTTTGTAGGCTCACCATCGGATAGAAGATGAATATAATCAGGGCAATAACGTTCAACTTGGACAAATACCGGCCCGACACAAGACAGAATGTGCGAGTGAACGCAGTAAAAACTCGTCAGGCAGCAGAAGTAGGCGTACCCACTGTAGATGGGACACAGACTCGGTGGGGTAAGACTTGGTGGGGTGAAAGTTGGTCACCGGGGGATTTTCACCAGGATCCAGGTTATCCAAGTATGTGTCAAAAAGTGTGGACGCCACTTTGTACTGTGTTTAAATGTTGCTGTCATTGTTGTAAAGTGGGTTCGGTTTTTTTTGTGTTCTGCGATGAAAAAAAAATTTTACGGTTAGAAAAGTGACTGTTGTACGCGTGATTTTTTTAGTCAAGGCAGTTTGGCGGAGATTGTGTGAGTTTTAATTTCATTTTACTCGTAATAGTCTACTTGGAGCAATTAAAAGTTGAATCGGTTATTTGAAAGGCCGGGTTTTTAAGCGGAATTTATCAATTAAAAGTTAAATTTGAGTTAGTTGAAAGTCCGGGTTCAATGGGGGCAATTAGTCAATTTGAAAGTAAATTGATTTAGTTAAAAAGTGCCGGTTTCAATGGGGGCATTAGTCAATTAAAAGTTGTTTTGATTATTGAAAGTGCCGGGGTTCAATGCGGCAATTAGTCATGAAAGTTGTATGAATTAATTAGGCTTTGAAGATAATTGATTAGTTGAAGACGATTGAGTTAGTGAGGTTTTTGGGTTAAGTGAGTTTTATGATTCATGATAAAGAAAATGCGATGTTATTTAAAAGGAAGTAAATACTAGTTGTTTCCGATGTTAGGAAGAAGGAGAAACGTGGTTTGCAGTTATTCATTGTCGAGATTGGAATGAACGTGGTTAATTTTCAGCTAGGATTGTGGTTTGTAAGTAGGGTCGGGAATGAACAAGGGAACCTTTGGCTTGTTTTTTTATCTTGTGCAAAAGCATACTGGAGCAAAGCATAACTGCAATTTCTTTATAAATCTGATGCTGTGTTCAGATAGCTTCCTAGTATGGATAAAGATATTATAACTTGTAATTTTAATTTTATGTGTAACCTTGTATTGATGTAACTTTTTCTAGTAGAGTCTGATAAGAAGCTTAGTCTTAATTCATGCTTAATTAATAGTAAGCTTCGGTGGGGTAATTGTAGCGGAGCCAAACTTTGCCGCCTACTTATTCAACTCACTTTTTCAAAGTTGCCGCCAATATTTTGAATTACCAGGCAACAGTGTGATTCATAAGCCTTCTGGAATTTTATTTGATTTATTTCAGTGCAATTTGAACAGCGGTGGCTATTGTTGTGATTGTTTTTACAAACCGGATGTAAATGGTTTGTTGAAGAAGACAAGAGAAATGGTGGGACGAGTTTGGGAGGGCGTCTAGCTAGTTGTAGACTGTCCGAAAAGAGTTGTTAAAGCAGTGTTTTAACAGAGTAACGGTGTCTGAAAGCAACACCAATTAATAGTCAATAATGCGACGAGCATTTTAAGCTATTACGTTTGTAGAAAGAGTTGCGGATGTGGTTAGTTGGTGACATTAATGTGCGCATTGACCAATACATTATAAATCAAGATGTCGAGACAGACAATATCAAATACGTAATACAACGAATATACGAACTGACAAGAGGAAGGAATACTCGTTTCGCATCGTAAAGAACCATCTGTAAGAAGATTACACCTTGACGTCCGAGATACAGCTGGCAATACTAGGAAGTTTGTTATGCTAAGTGAATTTTGCGCTACGAGACCGTCACGTGAAGAACTTACCTTTGATCTGCATTCTTCGAACCAAGGACTGTTTGGAGAGCAAAGCGAGGGTTTCTGTCCCCTAATCGAGTAAATCTCCAGTAAACGATGAGTACATACATAATATGTTATTGTTATTATTGTAAGGTAATAAATTATTATTGTGAAGATAAAGTACATGATTATAATAGGGATATTTTATCCAAATAATAGGAATTGCTGATCAGCTTAGGTAGGATTAGATATCAATAACTTTAAGCTGTGATTTGTGTTTTCTGTCTTGTTTCCAATATATTTAATCATGAGAGCTTAACGTTTTGCTTCCTTCCAATCTAAATTAACTTCTTTTTTTTGTTCTGTTGTCTTTTTATATGCTGAACTTTTGTTGCGTAGCTTCTCTGTCTTCTACGTCTCCTGCTTGAGCTAGACCGAAGAATACTATTATAAAAATGTTAACCCCGAGATTAATGAAAATTTGAAAAAGATTGAATTTTTATTATGTGTTTTGACACTCAGAAAGGTGGGGCTTAACTCCGTTTTATCATAACCATACAAAATTTTCTTCCACTCCTGGGCTATAGGCCTACGACGACGACGTGAGAAACTAGGGCGCTTCAACCGGTTAGGTCATATTGCGCCGCCTGTGAATGAAAGTAAAATTAGGCCTAGAAGAGTTATTGCAGGTATGTTTGATGATTAGATTGTTTTCTAAGTGTATAAATAACAAAATAAATTGAAGATGAAGAAAGTAAAACGGCCATTCCATAGTTGCGGGTGTGACACATTACACACTTAAAATACCTGCCAAGTGTTTATAAATTACAAATTGAAACCCAAGACATTGTAGGCTATACATTCATTGTTGCCATAAGAGTACAAATACACCAAATTTCAACTTTCTGTGACTTTAAGAAATCAGTAAATTAAAATTAAAACAGGTGTTGGGGTGTGACACTTTTGCCACTGTATTTACCCCCTTTAAACATGAACAAGTGCAAAAGTCTGTGAATATAGGTCCCCTTGGATAGGCAACTATTTTTTCCTAAAGCATTATAGAAACACCCTTAAAATAAAATATAAGGAATAGTGGCTCAAAAAATTTTAAAAGACGATTTATGATGGTTTGAAGTTTGTTGGGGGGTGTGGACAAGGAAATGTTGCGGGTGTAAACGTAGTGCACAAAATATAACTTAAATACGAGTTTTTGTATGTAGATACAATTTGGTTGGCAGTTTTCTTACATACTTCATGAATACTCAATACTTTAATGAAAGTTAACAACCTATGCATGCTAAATATGATATTTAAAAAAGGTAGCCTATTATAAATAAAGTTTTGCATTGTAATTTTTTTAATAAAAATATGGGTCCTCGTCACTGATTATTTTTTTTTTAAAACTTTGAAGTAGGGGCTAATAGCATAAAAGAGGAGCAAAAAACTAATAATGTCTTATCATTTATAATTAATGCAGCTTTATCATTATTTTATGCATGCCTAATCACTGACGAACTTAATTGCCCACGATTTTTGTGAAGTATTGGAGGAGCTACCATCTTCTTGATAACGTCTTTTTCTCGCATGACGTATTCACAATATCGGGCCATACCCCAAAAGTTGCCACTAGGATGCATGCATATAGGGCCTACTTTAGCCTAAGGGTTACTTCACTGTTTCATCATCAAATGCTACATTTCAGCATAATACTGCTTGTCGGTATTTTTTTCCCATTTACCGCAAGTGAAACGAGGACAAAATCACCGACGTAATATCTAGGGCAGGATTGTTGGCGGAAGCACAGACAAACCGAAAAAATAATCACTTTTGTTACTTAGGAAACTCGACTTTTAGTTCAGCAAAAATCTTTTTGAGGAATGCCCACACTGCATGTTTGTTATGTGTCAAGTCATCACTTTCAACCGCGAAGGACCTCTTAACGTCATCTTTAAATCAAGCGCAGGCTGTAAAAACAGTCATTTGATCATGACTCCAATGAGCGCTCCTGAATCTCGTCTTGAATGATTGCCGAAAAATTTTTTAGCAAAGTTGACTAGCTAAGTACAAATTCGTTTTCCGGCACCTACCTAAACTCTCTTTTGCATTTTCAAATACGTTGACTGCGGCGTTATATGTGCATTACTTAGGCTACCTAAACTAGGTAGGCCTAATGGGTTTAATTTTTTTTTACCTATTGACTGTAGCCCTGGCATTATCATGCAATTCAATAATCATGTCACCCCGCAACATAACTGTGTGTCACACCCGCAACACAATTTCAACCACTTCTAGTCAGTGCATCTCAGTTTCTCTGTTTGGATATGATAAGTCATATAACCTAACCTTAAAATAACGTACTCTCGAACTTTTGTTAGCCATAATCTTAATACTATCATAGTTTTTTTGTAGTTTTGTGTTGGGGGGTGTGACATGGTATTCATAACATCTTTAATGATACAAAATTTAAGTAAAACTTTCTTTGTGTTCAGTTTTTCCAACTAAAATACTTCACAAAATCATTAAGTGTTGATATACAAAAGAAAGAATTCACACAGCTGACCTAAAAGAAATTGGAGGGCTTAAAATTTAAGGATGTGGCACTAAAATAAAACAATAACTTTAACACGACTTTGAAAGCACTGTAAAACACATAATTTACTACCCCCCAAAGAAAGCAAAGACATTTTGAAATTCAGTGGAGTTTTGACTTTAATTTTTGACCCATCAATAAACTATTGGGTAAAAATTATTTTTCACTTGTCGGTCCTTGCTATGGAATGGCCGGAAAAGCAAAATAAAAGTTATGTATGTAAATGAAAGAAAGAAAAGAAAGAAATGTGGGATGAAGTTAATTAAAGTTTGTAAAAATAGGGAGATTACTTTGGATGAGAAATTTGGAAAGTTTGTCGCCGTTATCATATGATAGAAGTTAGAACTTCATATGGGTTGGGAGAGTCAAATTGCATGCGCAAAGGGATCATATTTGGGACATTTTGCTAGCAAAAATTGAAAATAC
>JAMZAV010013064.1:0-16510 GCA_024449915.1 Sweltsa coloradensis | reverse complement strand
CTGATTTTTTGTAGCGCCTAAAAACATCAAAATGCGATTAAAAAAAATCGAAGCAACTGCTCGTCATCGTTAATTTCAATCAAACTTCACATAATCAGAATTAATGTTAGGACCTATTGTTCTTGATAAACTTACACTCCACCACGTGCACGCGTAATCAAAGGTATTTTGTGTGATAACGTAGGGACGTTGAACCTTTGCTGACGGTAGGCCATTAGTGTGCAGTGAGGACAAAGATATATAGGTGTACTCGGTAGATTTCTCATACTCTTGGAAGTATTCCAAAGCGTCTCAGAATGTACACGTTTTCAATTTCATTTTCTATAAACGTCTTCCGGAAGAGCTGCAGGCTAGTTATGCAAATGTTTACAACGCGTTCCAAGATCTGCTAGTTAGTGCTAGCTAATCCGCATCTGCAGCACGTGGAGGTCTGCCCCCCCCCCAACCTTACACAACACGACGCGCACAAACATACACAAAGAAGCATCGTACCACGTGCTTTGCGAGTGACGAAACAGAACTCGGAACAGATACGGCCAAGGTCACACAGCGTAGTGAACAGTCCAGCCCACACGTGCGATTGTGGGACTGGGAACTGGCCGCGGGGCCAATACCGACCCTGGCCATCTAGCCCTTGGACATTCCCTTCACAAGTCACAACTACCCTATCTCAAAATACCTACTTATATGCAATTCTCCTATATGGGGAGGTTTCCCATTAGAATGTTTTTTTTTTTCAAATAGTATTTTAGTGATTAATATAAAGTTAAAAATAGAACGAAAGTTGTGTTTACACTGTCCATGAAACATATTTGAATAAATGATAAAATAACGAATCGGATAATCCATGTTAAATTGAATCTCCGAGTGGAGATAAACTGACTGTTACAATTGGGATAGATAAAATTTTAAAATAAATAAAAATATGATGATAATAATAAGCGATACTGTGATAGTTCGCAGTTTAGACAAATACAATCCACAGGGTTGGAGAAGGGGGGTCATTTTTCCTACAAGTTGGTCGGTACATTCTCGTTAGAATTTCTTTCATTGATTGAATAGTCTTCGGCAATGCTAAAAGCACAGTGCAAAAAGGTAACCGCAGTCACAACTCACAACACACGTGTGAACGGGGCTTGATGTACATTCCTAGCGTTGGCATACTGTCCTCTGCACTTTGGTGTAAAAATAGCAAAGCTTGCAGGCCAGAAGTCCCAAACATCGTCCAAACATCGTGAGGGTGACGGTTCATTATTAGTATACATCTTGTTATGTTTCACATTGCAATATTTCATTTTTGCATTTTCAGCTGTTCGAAAAAACTCACTCATAGACACAACACCATAATCTGCAGCTTGCTCAAACAGTCACGGTGTAAACAAAGGATATTTTTCACGAATAAACCAAACTGAAAGAACATATATTTTGAAAATAATTTACAGGGTTCTTGAGAAATGAATGCTTATGATTCGGATGCTTATTAGAAATTACTAGGAAAACGCTAAAGTCCCGCCGCGTTGATGGATGAGCTTTTTTGTAAATTTTTAGTTTGCGTGGGACCACTTTTCCTTTGCAAGTGCTTTGTGAATGCATTGTAGGTGATTGTTGTCAAGTTTCTATTGTTACTTGTTAATTGTTATTATAAACCTAACAAACCTCATATTAAAACCTTTATTCTATGGATTCTGGCTAACTTTTTCAACTTTTTCTTTCAAAAAGCAGTACATAACCATTACTTTAATGTACATGTAAAATATGAACGTTGTAGCCCCCACCCTTTTGGTCAGAATCGGTCCAATTGTCACGAAAATATCGCACTAAAAATCGAAAAAAATCGTAAAAGTACGATATTCATGAGAAATATTTCTTCGATTGTACCCAAAAACGTAGCAAGTCTAAGTTCAGAGATTTCGAAGGTCCCCTCAAATTTTCATCAAGATCGCATATGCCGTTTGCCCGGTAGAGAGCGAACAAACAGACAAAAATACAAAACAAAAACAAAAAACAAAAACAAACAAAAAAAACACCCGAGCTAATTTTTTTGGGGGGGTCAGTGAAATTGAAGTCTTCGCTTCACTCGCTTCGCTCGCTACGCTCATCCAAAAAATCACCATTAAAAAAAGTTATGCATTTTACTCTCATGGAGTGATGGAGCTCTAATTTTCCAGAGTATATCATTATCCTAAAATAACAAATAAAAATGTGGAAATATAACCTATACAGGCCCACGTACGTTGGTTCAATTCGTATCAGATATGCATCCCAACCGTATGAGCCAGCGCGGACGACTATTTTACTAATTAACAGACAGATTGATTGATTGAATATTGCTTAACGTCTCATATGTATGCACTTTGGCTAATCGAGACGATGAGTGGTGATATATGAGGATGAAGTATGCACAGAAGGGAGGAGGGGAAACCCGGTACCGGCACGTAGCCTACTCCTTTCGAAGTACCAAGGAGACCAACGGCTTAACGTCCCATCCGACAGGACGGTGTAACTTTGACAGTCATGTAGGTTCCTCCACTAACCCGGACTGCCGAGCAGACCGTCAGACGTCAAGGAGAACGAAGCCGTTACACTAGCTTTCGAACACTCCATCTGCTCTAACCAGAGGTATACGTGAGTTTCAGGGTAGAGCGGTCACCCACTCTAATTATCAGACAGACAGACAGACAGACAGACAGACAGACAGACAGACAGACAGACAGACAGACAGACAGACAGACAGACAGACAGACAGACAGACAGACGGACAGACAGACAGACAGACAGACAGCGATGGAACCTACATCACGGCTTGACCTCTGACTTCTCGCCAATCAACCGGCAGACATGAGAAGACGATCGGATCCCACTTAGGCTACAGTTTTACCACTTGACAGTGATCCAACTATTAAACTATCGTAACTCTTAAATTGTTTATCTGGGCGTGGGCATGGAAGTCACGCGTGAGGAAGCGCGTGCACATGAGTCATTGTGACCATTGGTAACTCACGCATAAGATATTTTTAATGCAACGAATCATATTTGGATGAGCGTAGCGAGCGAAAGCGAGGTAGCGTATCTGCTTCCAATGCAGAAGGTCCTGGGTTCGATTCCCGTCAAAGTCAGAAGTTTTTTAACTTCTGATTTGGACTTAAAGTCCATCAGTTCTTGTCTTAGGAGTTTGTAAACGGTGACTTTGGAGCCGTCCTAGCAACGAAGCACATAATAAATTCATAGTTGTTCTGAATCGGCCTTGTTGATTCTGGCGTTGATCCGCGGGTGTTCGCACTGTCCATACCACTGATTGCTATTATTTTCTATTATTTATTAAAAATATCGATCTTTGGTTGGTTATCGCTCACTCGTCGATTGGGTCGGGGCCTACAGGGTTGGCTTGGTCGCTTTGATTTACTGTCCCCTACTGAAAATCAGTTATATAACTGAGTGGGTCAAACTCTAAATTCAATTATTTTTTTATTTTTTTAAATTTTTTTTTACACTGGAGAAAAAAAATTCGGAATGTTTTGTTTGTTTGTTTTTTGTATTTTTGTCTATCTGTTAACACGATTCCGGCTAAACCGATACTCCAATTACGATGAAATTTTCTGGAGACCTTCGAAATCTCTGAACTTAGAACTGCCACTTTTTTTTAGGGCAATCGAAAAATTATTTCTCATGAAAATCGCAATTTTATGATTTTTTTCGATTTTAAAAAACTTTTTTTGACTTATAGCACCTACATGCTTTATCCGATTGTAAAGAATTTTTCACAGAACCTAAATTTTATGAATTTATATATTCTGTAAAATTTGAGCGCAATCGAAAAATTATTTCTTATGAAATCGCAATTTTCGATTTTTTAAATTTTTAAAACATTTCTTCGACTTATAACTCCTACATGCTTTATCCGATTGTAACGATTTTTTTTACAGAACCTTAATTTTATGAATTAATACATAGGTGTGAAATTTGAGCGCAATCGAAAAATAATTTCTCATGAAAATCGCAATTTTAAACTTTTTTGTTTAAAAAAATTAAGCTCATCCAACAACGCGCCTGAAAAAGCGTTTGCGAAGCTTCCGAGCATACCTACATACACCTATGTGTTTTTTCGCTCTCTACCGGCCAAATGACGTTTCCGATCTTGATTAAATTTTTTAGGACATCTCAGCAAGCTTTTAATTTAAATCTGTGACGTTTTTTAATGAAATCGAAAAACCATTCCACTTAAAAATCACACTTTTACGATGTGTTTTATTTTAATTTTACAGACATTTCTTATAGCTCTTTTGATGGCTACTCCTATTTTAATAACATTTTCATGCAACCTTCATTGTAACATTAGACATGTATTGAATTTGAGTAACATCAAAGTAATACTTCTTATGAAAATCACACTTTTAAGGTTGGTTTTACCAGTCTTACGATTTCATTATCTGTTCAACACGTAGTGACTTTGAACTTTGAACATCGAAGCAAAAAAGTGTCCAGTGCATCAAATACGCTCATCCATCAACGCAACGCGACTGGAAAACCATTCGCGAAACGGTCATAATGTTTGAAAATCTCATCCTAAAATTAAAATTGGTACTCAAAATTAATGTTATTACGGAGACGAATTTGGTTGTCCAATAAACTAAATTTTATTGTAGGATGAGATTCAGGGAATTGTAACTCACAACAAATTATGTAATCAGTTTCAACGGTGTGATGCCTCTAACAACTTTATTCGGAACGAGTGAATTATAAAATGTATTCCAATCGTGCCAATTATACCATTTTGCAAAAAAAGCTTCAAGTTAGTCAGGGATGATTAAGCGAGCGAAGCGGACGTTTCAATTTGACTCTGCCGGAAAAAATAGTCACTTTTTTTTTGTTTTTTTTTATGTCTCGCCATAACGTTCGAACGGAGGCTCGGATTGAGTTGAAATTAAGACCATCCGCAAGCTTCGTTCTGGATTGAATGCCATTAGTTTTGTGGCAAAATCGATCAAAAAGTTACAAAGTTACATTAAAGTTAATCAAAGTTTTTTTTTTCAAACTAAACGGCGACAAAATCTGAAGTGGCCAAATCATTTAGAATGTCCGTCCGGTCACGAATATGTTAATTTTATTTTGATCCGATAAGTAGTGTAGATGGAAATTACATTTTAACAAAAGTAACGTTACCATGGCAACGAAAAGTCGCACGAGGTTTCAGGCCACTATGCACTGCCACCTAGAAGTAATCAAAATACTATCGAGGAAGCAGTGTATTATTGGATGAGCGAAGCGAAGACTTCAATTTCACTGACCCCCAAAAAATTTAGCTCGGGCCTCGGGTGTTTTTTTTGTCTGTTTGTTCGCTCTCTACCGAGAAAATGGCATATCCGATCTTGATGAAAATTGGAGGGTACCTTCGAAATCTCTGAACTTAGAGGTGTATTGTTTTTGGGTACAATCGAATAAATATTTCTGATGAATATCGTACTTTTACGATTTTTTTCGATTTTTAGTGCGATATTTTCGTGTCATTTGGGCCGATTCTGACCAAACGGGTGGGGGCTACAACGTTCATATTATACATGGACATTAAGGTTATGGTGATGTAGTACCTTTTGAAAGAAAAAGTAGGAAAAATTTGCCAGAATCCATAGAAATAAAGCTTTTAATATAAGTTTTTTTACGGTTTAGTGCGATATTTTCATGCCATTTGGGCCGATTATGACCAAACGGGTGGGGCTACAACGTTCATATTATACATGGACATTAAGGTTATGGTGAGGTAGAAACTTGACAACAATCACCTACAATGCATAGGGAGCAAAGCAAAGCACTTGCAAAAGTAAAGATATCCCACGCAAACTAAAAACTTAAAAAACCTCATCTATATCAACGCGGCGGGACTTAAGCGTTTTCCTAGTTTGTTACCAAAGAATTAAAATAGTTTTCCCAAGGAAATGATGTCAAGGTCCTCTAGATGGCGGTGAATTTTAGCCACAATGTAAATGTTTACCCACGGGTTTACCCAAATACCTTGGCAATAATAAATAATATTGGAAACATGGCCCCGTGGACAGCGAACGTCGTAAATTTTAAAATTTTAAAAAATTATCAGTGTGGGTCAAGCTAGCACGTGCTCGCTTATCAACGCGTCCAACTGAGCGTTTCCTAGTGTAATGTTATTACGATTATGAGTTACAATATTCATAATGAACGTTTGTTGATAAGATGAGTTCTAATGGAATGGATGAGGATGGAGAACAACGAGAATACATTCCATATGCAAGATTCGAACCCACGTCCCGGCGGCAACATAAAGTTTAGCCTGCGCCCCAATCGTGTTATCGTGTTATAGCCACAGAGTATACGGGTATTCGAGATGCAGAATTGATATGTTTCGTGGGAATAAACTAGGAAACGCTCAGTTGGACGCGTTGATAAGCGAGCACGTGCTACAGCTAGACCCACATTGCACATTTTAATAAATTTTAAAATTTGCGACGTTCGCTGTCCACGGGACAATGTTTTCAATATTATTTATTATTGCCAAGGTATTTGGGTAAACCCGTGGGTAAACCTTTACTTTGTGGATAAAATCAACTGCCATCAAGAGGACCTTGACATCATTTCCTTGTTAAACTCTTTGGTTACAAATAATACACTACTTCCTTGATAGTATTTTGATTACTTCTAGGTGGCAGTGCATAGTAGCAAGAAAATTCGTGCGACTTTTCGTTGCCATGGTAACGTTACTTTTGTTAAAATGTAATTTCCATCTACACTACTTATCGGATCAAATAAAATTAACATATTCGTGACCGGACGGACATTCTAAATGATTTGGCCACCTCAGATTTTGTCGCCGATTAACTTTAATGTAACTTTGTAACTTTTTGAACGATTTTGCCACAAAACTAATGGCATTCAATTCAGATCAAAGCTTGCGGATGGTCCAAATTTCAACTCGATCCGAGCCTCCGTTCGAACGTTATGGCGAGACATACAAACAAACAAAAAAACAAACAAAAACAAAACCAGTGACTATTTTTTCCGGCAGAGTCAAATGAAAACGCTCGCTTCGCTCGCCTAATGAAAATAAAAGCATATCCATGTCACTCGCAAAATGCTGCAATTCTTGAAAACATTCCATTTGGTCCACTTCGCAAGAAGCAAAATTGTAATCAAGAATTAGTGCGTTTTTTATTGTGTCTAGCCTCAATCTAGTTCATGAATCTAGTTCTGCCTCACAATCAGCCTCCACCCACACTCGATCTGCATTGCAAACTTGCACGAATCTCCTCGATACCTCGCAGTGCTAAACATGATGAACAATATGCCGCAATAATAATTGTCTATCTGTGCTAACGTTCACTTGACATCTACCCCACACACACGGACGTTCTGTGCCAAACACCACAAACTGGGTCATCAGAAATTATTTTCTTCGGGTAAAGGGTTAGTAAAAGCCGACAAAAAGACACGATATGCGTGTGAAATTCTTTGAGTACGGTACTGCAGCTTATTAGACGGCCTAAATGCCGATGTTATACGACTGACAAAAACAAATAACATGAAATTAGGCCAACCTAGTTTTTTTAACGCCCTACGTAAATGATGATAAGAAACTGAAAGCTCTCGTAAATTTGCCTCATTTCTCTCGATCTATGTAAATAACTCAAACCTAGTATTGGTCGATGACTGGGTAAGTATGGAATGAGTACACAACTAAAACGTAACAAACTAATACAGAGTTGCAGGTGGTGAGATTTGAACCTGACTTACTCAAGCAATACAATTTATAAAGTTGACACCGAGCAAACATAATCATTATTGAGAAATAGCTATAGTAATTGAGCGAGCGTAGCGAGCGTCTCCACTTGACTCTTATGGCTCGAATGTCTGTTTTTTTTATTTCTGTTACTGCTTCGGTACAGGTCGCCCCGTTTAATTCTCTGATCGACCTGAAATTTTGCACACATGTACATACCACCTATGCGGGTTGCTGTAAAGTTTTTGAACAAAATCCGATCGTTGGTTATAAAAAATAAAAAATAAAAAAATGTTCCGATCGTTATGAAATTTTGCAGGGTCAATAAGTACAACATTCTCTCTTTTTTCACAAATTTTCAGCTAAATCGGTCAAGTATAATGGGAATGTCGTACTCGGGTCGTGTTGCACGTACCGGTGCTCGCTCAACAACGCGACGGGACTTTAGCGTTTTTCCTAGTATAATATAGGCCTAGCCAAGCCAATGCTAGATGTGTCGACATATATTGTTTTTCTATTATCTGGATTGTTATTGAATGGCAGTTTGTATACAAGCTATAAATTTAAAATGGTCTGGACCGGTACCAACAATGAAGAATGTAAATCCTTGACCGGCACCTCCACCATCCTCACAAAGCAATATATTTTTTATCTGAAAATCAGGTAGCTTTGATGACTATAGGGTCGGCCTCAAAATACCCGACTAGACCCAAAATTTCGGGTACCCGCACACACCGCATATCGACGACACAACGATAAACACCACGGATCCTATTGCGTCATCAACGCAAGAAAAAGAGTGACCGAATTCAGGATAATTTGAAGTAGGTAATATAAAACCATGCACTCTGCAGGGGCGGTACAGAGCTTCGATAAGTCTATCGAGTATGAAGGAGTAAGCTACACTCGATCTGAATCCCGTCTGAAGTTGCCTATGATTGAGTTAGCATGTGGCTTATAAGATAGCCACCGCATAATTTGGCGTAGTCACCGTGAAGACGGTTGATGAGCTCCACCCAACTTTAAAAAACAGGTACATTTAAAAATCACTTGATCGCCAAATCCAGTGAATTTACACATACATTCTGGACCATTATTTTAATTTCAATTTTTTTTTCTTTCAATTTTCACACAAAAATGTTGAAACTTCAAAGTTAATTGGATGAGCGAAGCGAAGACTTCAATTTCACTCCCCCCCCCCCTCCCCCCCCAAAGAATTTAGATCGGGTGTTTTTTTTTTTAGTATTTTTGTCTGTTTGTTCGCGCTCTACCGAGCAAACGGCATGCGATCTTAATGAAAATTTGAGGGGACCTTCTTTTGTCTCGATTAGCCAAGTTGCATAAATATGAGACGTTAAGCAATATCCTATCGAAATCTCTGAACTTAGACTTGCCACGTTTATGGATACAATAGACCAAATATCTTTTATGATTATCGTACTTTACCGATTTTTTCGATTGTAAGTGAGATGTTTTAGTGAATTTGGCAAACGGCTATACTCCGATCTTGATGAAACTTTATGGGAACGTTTAAAAATCACTAAAATTGTATATGTTATGATTTTAGAGGCATTTGAAGAAATATTTCTCACAGAAATAGTACGTTTTCGATTTTTCATTGGACAGAAATATTCAAAACAAGTTCATCCATCAACGCGACTGGAAAAGCGTTCGCGAAGCGGCCTAGTATATTATGCATGTCGCGATCACAAAATATTAAAAAAAAAAAAAAAATCCTGCTGAAGCTTTGCTTATAGCTCCAATTTTTTTTTTTAAATAAACGATATTTTGAAAATGTGCTCTGATAGCGACAAACGCGCAACATGACATAGTGCATGTGATTCGGAATAAACCTCTGCATTCTGAATAAAACCTGTTTTTACGAGCTAAAAGAAAATCGTGAAAATGCACATCTTGTTTACCCAGGGTGATGACGGGCATCGTACAGTATGGAATATGCACCATACAGAGTAACTTTTTAAAAAGAGATTGCGAGAATAACGCGTTTATTTATAATTTTGTTTGTTAAATTTTATATTTTATACGGGCTATTTTTGGATACATCGTTCAATTCAATGTATATACCCAGGTCTGAGAGTCCAGATATTGAATGCCGTCAACTGAGTTTGTGCAACAATTCACCTGTGTATAAATTCTATGAAATCCATGGAGTGTTGGTCAAGAACCTCTTGAAAGAAAGCTAACTTTGTACTTTGATTCGATGACTCCTGCCTTATCTTGGCTGTTACGTCACAGTGTAATCAAAACATCCTACCTAAATCTAGAGTAGTTCCCACTAATTATGTGTAAAGTACGTATGAACTTCAGCATGAAACTACAGATTTTTATTTGTTTGTGGTTGATGCACTCAATTTGTTCTTCAGTACTAACGCACTTGATTAGATCTAGACCGATGATTTCATGAAATTGTCATATTATGCAATTCAGTGGAATAATGTAATTTGAGAGAACTATTTGGGTGGCTAGGAGAATAAAGGATAATTAAAACATGTGCCTCATGCAGATTCGAACTCACTCGCATTCCCACCCAAACAAACCCGGGGAACCAACGTAGACGCCTGATACTTGCAAGGTGAATGCAAAGGTGAATGTACAGACAATATCAATAAATCATAGTAACAAACAATACAGATGCTGCACAGCCAGACTTAACCTTATCTATATAACCATATAATAACCCCTTTACCACAACAATGCCAGTGTACATAATATATATTCGTATTCAACCGTAAATCAAAACTTCGGTGTACTATAAAGCGTAGGCCTATAACTCAAGGTTTTAGAACAGACATAGGCAACTCTGCATGCCTTTCACGTCATGTACTATCAGATCATCAAATAGACCTACTTTACTGGCTTGCATAGTCATCAGCATTCCCGACCTAGATCCCCCGCCCCCACACAGAACCCACTTTGAAAGATGTACTAACGAAGTTTTGTGGTTACTATTTGGTGGTGACGAATGTGGGGGAAAGAAAAATTTGGAAATTGTATCTCCCGAAACTAAAGGTTTTTAATGGGTTCCTAAATTACGGTATGTCGGTCCAAATTCCTGTGCGCTCGTCCGACTGATGTCACAGGAAAAACTTGTCGTATCACATATGATATCACAGTTGTTTACAATTTTGGGGAGTTGTCACGGAAGCCTACACAGTAACAATTTTCAAGCATTTTTTTTTTTAATTAAAAAAAAAATGATTTTCAGGTTTTGGGATTTTCTTTAAAGTTTAAAATTGACCACATTCCACATTCGTAGATTGATCCTGGCTCATCAACATAAAATATTGAAAATCTACTACTGTACCGGGCTGTCCATATATGCTTTATTGGCAGTTTTGTATAGTATCATACGTCGGCGGTCGGATTCGAATAGCTATGTGCCAACTGAAAAATGTGTCCAATGACTGCAACACACACATTGCAATGAAGAGGAAGAGGAAATCGCTTATCATGCAAACCAACAAATCCATAATAGCATTGAATCTTGAATCTTGGCTGTGTTTGTTATTTTTCTCGTCGTCATGACTTCTGCACGTGTCGGCTGAATGTTATCTGTCCCTCGTCATTGAGAGGTGACGAGACAAACAATACAGTGATGCCGTCGTGACTTCTTGACAATTCTTTGCACATAGAAGTAAGAAGATTGGGTAGTGGGTACACTGCTACTGGGTTCAGGGTTGTAGGGTGCGGGGGTTGGGGTTGGTTAGGCGTCAGGACAGCGCAGGGTGGTTCATGATAAGGTTCGCCAACTTAGGCGATTAGTTTGTGATAAGGTTCACCAACTTAGGCGATTAGTTTGTGATAAGGTTCACCAACTTAGGCGATTAGTTTGTGATAGGTTCGCCAACTTAGGCGATTAGTTTGTGATAAGGTTCACCAACTTAGGCGATTAGTTTGTGATAAGGTTCACCAACTTAGGCGATTAGTTTGTGGTCCGTGCCCAACCAGGAATCAAACCTGGAGCGCAGGATCCACCGTCTACTAAAGAGAACGCCTGATCGACTACGCCCATAGCTTACTCCGGCGAGGCGGTGAAAACCTTGTTGACAACTCGGGTGTTTTACTTTAGTATTTAGGCTGAGATTATGGTCTTCTTGTACAATAATAAAATAGTTTATTGAGTGTTGTAAATATGCACATCACAATAAATAAATTAAGCACTATGATCACTAGGCCCAACATTCAAACCCACATCGCAACAACAGAAATTATGCAGGGAGGTCAAGGCACATTCGAAGATCCGGGCCCTGCGATAGGAAGACATGTTGTTTGTTGTGCCAGTCTGACAGACGGTAAGTTTCAAACTTCGAACAACTCTGAGCTTTGAAAAACAGCAAACAAACAACAAGACAATCTTGTAATGTCGCGGCTACTCACGAGTATGCGGCCAGCACGTCCATGAGGGAGCTCTTGCCGGCTCCTGAGGGACCCATGATGGCCGTCAGCTCCCCGGACCGGAACTCTCCGCTCACTCGGTCCAAGATGTTCCGGGACTCTGGGGCAAACAGAACCATTATCACATTTAGGTTTATCAAGCTGCAGGATGATGGCGATCTCATCGAGTGACACTGTCACTGTCATCAAGTGTCAGCACTATCGTCAAGTGACAGCACAGTGATAGACTTGTCATCAAGTGATTTCACTGTAATTAAGTGACATTAGTTTTGTGAATATTAAAGAAACACATTTCAAAATAATTCTGCATTGTCAAAGGTGACATTATCCAACAATATATATAAAACAAATATTATATGCTTTCATGGACTAGTAAAACAGTTTGTTTTTTCTTACTCCGTAATTATACTGATCATTCAGGATATACATTTTGACGAGAGAATAATTCCCTGCATCAAATATTTTCCGACAGTTCATAATTAAAGTAAAAAGCGATGTGTGAGTGAGTACCAAGGTTAGTATTTGTTGTAAAACATAATTATGAGTACGATTATTAGGCCTACTAGCCTACATAAAGTATTTCATAATAATGAAGTAATTAAATATATTTCATTAATAATATTAATAAGTATGATATTGACGGTTAGAACCACAATAAATCCATAATCCCGAGAAGTGTGTGCGCGCATGGAAGTATAGGTATGGGGTTATAAGCTACATTTTTGGAGTTAAAAACAATGGTGCGAATTTATTTTATTTAACGTCTATACTATTCATTTATAAAAACTGGTGCATATTGAAATATTAAATTCGCAAGTACTGTGTACTTTCGGTTGAAATTAAAAGCACACTATTATGACTGCAATACGTGTATGAATAGTGAGTAACGAGGCAATTGTGTATTTGTGTGTAAAATGTAAATACAAGTTTGATTATTATGTCTATTACATAAAGAAGTGCCATAATGAAGTAGGCATAATGAAATGTAACTAATTTTTATAGTATGTATTTCCGGTAGAAATTAAAACCGCAGGAAATCTACAATAACAGCCAAGCGTGCATGTGCGCGCGCATGAATAGTGAGTAGGTGTGTGATTTGAGGCATAATGCGTAACGTAACGAATAAATAAATATTTTAAAAAATCATAATAAAAATAATTCAATAAAAAATAATTAATTCGTAGGCCTAAATGTGAATTTCCAGTAGAAATTAAAAGTGCCGAAAATCTAGAGGAATTAGACTGGCATTGAACAAACAGATTTGTGTTGACATATTGATTGAGAGTTATTTTCACGTGACAAATCCGTGAGCATTCCGAACTAGTTCAAGTCTCAACTAAAACAATACGGTACCTCACTACGAAGGCACTCCTCTCAACACGTTCCCCTCCCCCTGTCTTGCCCTTGTTATATATCTCAAACATACTAGAATGAGTTATACTTTACACAAGGTTCTTAACAAAGCTTAGATCTATGCTTGCATGCCCTTTTCGAGGTTGATTTAATAACAAACAATTCATAAAAAATACTTCCAATAAGCATGCATAAAAAATATTCAAAAATGCATTTTTGGAAACACCCGCAGAAAAACGCCTTCAAAGGTCAAGGGTCAAGAGTCTGAGCTATAAATTGCATAATATGAGCATAGATATTTATTGTTGTATCCTTTGTTTAGCTGTGGCGACTTAAGCTACTCAAAGCTACTCAGCAACTCTACTATACTCAGCATGTCGCTAAAGACGTACCTTGAGAACGCGGCCATGCACGGTTCCACATTGAGATCAGTTCGTTAGCAAACACGGTCAAAACTATCAACAGCGTCATCGGGAAGGACGTGTTGTTTACCTAGTTACTACGCTCATAAAAGCAAGTTGTATGCCATAGAAGGTATAGGTAATAAGTAAAGACATAAAGAAAGCAGCATGTGCAAGAGAAGCTTGGTGCGTTTAGCGTTCAGTTCAGTACTTTCGTACTTTTCGAATTGCATACGGCATACTTTGGTTCTTTTTTTGTTTATTTGGATTTAACGCGCCTCAAACTTCATTGAGGTATTCACCCGAATTCAGAAAGTAACATAAAATTTATTGGGTCTACCATGACCCTAAAGAAATTGCCAAACTCGGTAATTTTCGAGCTAGGTCCCACAGACAAAAATCTTCCATGATAAATAACAGTGGGACGATCTTTAGCCCCGTCACCTTGGATGATTTTGATCCAAAAAAATATTGGCCATTATTGACGTACTCGGCAGCCTTTTCTGTAAATCCCCTACATTTAGTTTTGTAATTTGGGTAAGTGGTTCGGTCAAAATATTATGCTGATTACCAAGAAAGAGTGTGATTTCGAAATGCATATTGTTGCGTGTTTGAGTGTATAGTCAGTGTATTTGTGCACAGTTTCAAGAGACGATGTTATAAATGGCCATTTTAGATTGGTACGATGCTCTAGTTTCTGTATGGAACAAAAAACGAGCAAGTTATAGCCGATTTAAGAAATTTCCCAAAACGCCAATCTTCGCCAATTTCAGGATAAAAAAACTTACAAAAGATTCGTGTAAAATCACAGTTAAATGATATAATTTTTTAAACGGTATTTTTAGTGTAGTATGATGTGGTAAAAATATTTTTGTGGGGGGTAATAGGCTAATAGCCTGTGTGACCAAACGGGACCAAAATTATAAAAACAAAATCATGGCATCACCTTTTTGAGTGTACGCACAAACAATCGAAGGAATGCAGGCGTAGTAGCGATTTGAAAGCACAATTTTGACTAGTTTGGAGGCTTTGTAACTTCGTCTAGTCGTATTTCGATAATAAAATATGCCTTCTTGCTGTTCTATATGCAGGCGGGCGCCTTGGGTTGGGTTGCACTCATGGTACAATGATATCTCAGGAAGAATAATATCATTGGATCATGGGTTGCACTAGCTCATGGAACGACGCAGCAATGAAGGCCAAGGTCATGGAAGAGATAATCGCACGTCGATTGCAACGAAACTATTACTGAAGTGCATCATGATTACAACCTCTAACCGGGAGCCAAAACACAGCCCACATCTTACTAACTTACTTCCTTGCGCTGCGCACATTAGACTGGGCAAAGAAATCGCTATTTCAATAAACGATATCGAATGAGAATGTTTGATATCGATATTGGGACTTTACGTCGAATTTAAAAAAATGCAAAGATTTTCAAAAGACGTGAAAAATTACAAAGATAATGTGAATTTTGGGGAATGTAAATGTTGTTTATGCTGTAAAATAATTCTTCAATAAAATAAAAATATATGGTTTGGTGATGGTGGAGGTGCTGGGGGTAAGAACGTAAAATTAATTTTTGGGATACAGCATCAATCCTTTGAGCCACACATTGGTTTTTTTAGTATGCCCACTCTATTGATATATTTTTTTCTTTACTGTACAAAGAAAAATGTATGTATAAATCGATATCGAAATTTTCGTGTGATAATAATATTGATCTTACCTAATTAAACGTGGTATAAAAACGCAAAGCTTCGTTCCCTATTTTGGATAGTCCCATGCTTGTTGTTATATATCGCATTTTATTTTTGAAAATACAACATACAACATACATATTGTTGTACTGCAACTACAACAAAATGTATTTTCAAATAATAATCAATAATAAAAACTGTAACATTTCTTTATACGCACGAAGTGTAAATTTTGGATGAAGAAAATAAAAGCTATTTTATTTAAAAAATGAAATTCTTTAAAGATGAAGTAAATAATATCTATTTGAGAAACGAAATTCTTTAAAGATGAAGAAAATTCAAGCTATATTTTATAAATGAAATTCTTTAAAGATGAATTAAATAAAAGCTATATTTGAAAAACGAAATATATATATATATATATATAATGTACATCTGCATATCGTTTCTCCATCCAGAGAAGATCGGTGCCAGTATTGCCTACTCGGGTCACACTCACGCACACACATACGCCCAAGAGCCCGTCAAGGTTGACCACTGGCACGTGTCGTCACGTCTTGGACAGGTCAAGGGTCAGCAGCTGTTGCTACCTCGGACATTCAGTTCCACGTGCATGCCGATCACGGGTGTGATGACCATTACAGTCGCCAATATTCGACATTTCGGCCTTGATTCATTATTAATCTAATCCATACATGAGTCGGCGATATGACTGAGTGAAGGTGAAAATACGTCATGAACATCCATGCATCTTGCCTTTTTTTTACACTACCAACGTTTTTTCCCCCTGTGAAAAGCAAAGAACAAGAATTTGAACCAGTCAAGAACCAGTCGATTAGATTTACAAAGGGAATGAAACCTTTTAAAAAAAAAAAAAAAAAAACCCCCCAAAAATTCCA
>JAMZAV010013063.1:0-17584 GCA_024449915.1 Sweltsa coloradensis | reverse complement strand
AAAAAGATACATATTTTGTATCACTCCACATCAACCAGTGTCAAACCAAAAATGCGAGGAACTGTATTCCCTTAAAAACACTTTGCAATAAAGAAAAAAGGGACTCCAACAAGATGTTTGCGCCGACGTGACGCATTGTTGATTCTTCTTGTCTGTAACATGACTTGCAGTAAAGTACTCGTTCTATTTACTCCCGAGTTTATGCGAGATATTAGTTTGAAGATACAAACTCTTTGGAACGGTATTATATTATTAGAGATGCGTCAAAATAGAGTTTTTAAATAGATGCTACAAAGCGCTATATTTTCAATAAAACTATGGTTCAAGTTATATTTTATTTAATTTTACGTGAACTTATAATTTGTTTATACACATTTTTATTCAGGTGATATTAATTCAAATTGGTGACATAATTTTAAAAAAAAAAATATGAAAAAAACTTCATACACAAGATCTTGAAGTGGCCAAAATATAGATGCTACAAACGCTATAAAATGACAGCTTAAAATGCTATGTACACGTGTCTGTATATATTTTTTATATAATACTGGACTGTCTGTTTATTTCGAATTAAGCTGCAAATAATTTGAAGTTGTAAGGTTTTATATAAGGGTATACATCCCGTTAGGTAGTTCACACATATATTATAGCTGAAGGTTATATATAATAAGACATACTATGTTTATAAACTTTAAACTTTAATAATGGCTTCTGGTTACTTACTTCAGACTCTTTGAAGACAATGGGTAGTGACAATCTGATAAATAACCTAGATTAAAGGAGTTGCAACTCCACTTCAGGAAGTTCTATCTCACACTTTTATTTTCAATTTAACTTCCTGTCACTAAAGTGTAATACGTAGAAGGTATTCTTTCAAAGGACAAACTCTACTTTTCCAAACCAACTGACACAGTTACCAAGCGAAGTGTACAACAATGTTTGTACCTCGTCGATTGACAATAGAAAAGATACCGTCTATTTAGCGAAGACGCAATTACGTTCTTCGCGATACCAATTTACACAATGCTGGGTTGAATTTTAAACAACTAAACTTGAATTAAAATAAATAAAATAATTGAAAATTAAATAATGTTTGGATTTTCTCTTTCGAACCATGTGATAAAGGTATTGTCAACCAATCTTCAGTGAAAAATGCTGTCTTTTGGGATTTATTAGCATATATTTTACCAAATTAGGTAATAATTTATATAAATAAAATTAATAATAATAAAATTATTGGATGAGCGAAGCGAAGACTTCAATTTCACTGACCCCCAAAAAATTTAGCTCGGGTGTTTTTTTTTTTTTTGTTTTTTTTGTTTGTTTTTTTGTCTGTTTGTTAACTCTCTACCAGGCAAACGGCATATCCGATCTTGATGAAAATTTGACAGGACCTTCGAAATCTCTGAACTTAGAGGTGTATTGTTTTTGGGTACAATCGAAGAAATATTTCTCATGAATATCGTACTTTTACGATTTTTTTTCGATTTTTAGTGCGATATTTTCGTGACATTTGGGTCAATTCTGACCAAACGGGTGGGGCTACAACGTTCATATTTCACATGGACATTAAGGTTTTGGTGATGTAGCACCTTTTGAAAGAGAAAGTTGACAAAGTTAGCCAGAATCCATAGAAATAAAGCTTTTAATATAAGTTTTTTGTTTTTTTGTGCGATATTTTCGTGCGATTTGGGCCAATTCTGACCAAACTAGTGGGGCTAAACGTTCATATTATACATGGACATTAAGGTTATGGTGATGTAGTACCTTTTAAAAGAAAAAGTTTAAATAGTTAGCCAAAATCTATAGAAATAAAGCTTTTAATATAAGTTTTTTACGGAAAATAATACCAATTGACAGGTAACAAAAGAAACTTGACAACAATCAGCTACAATGCGTAGGCAGCAAAAACAAAGAACTTGCAAAAGTAAAGATATCCCATGCAAACTAAACATTTTTTAAAAGCTCATCCATCAACGCGGCGGGACTTTAGCGTTTTCCTAGTTTATTCAACAATGAAGTCGGCTAGACATGTTGTAACAGTTTATTTTCCCGAGTTCACGTTCGAACCTTGCCATCATACACCCTACCTTCCCCGACCTTTACCCTCCCTACTGCTGATAAGATAAGCCCGTGTACTAGAGAAAAGTGAAGTCAGTTGAGTGACGGGACCGAGTTTGGACGGTCGAGCGCGACTTTGGTCGGATTAAAATCAGAATAAACTGCGAGAGCATTTGAAACTATTTCCGTGAGCCGAGGTGTAAAGAAACACCAGTCGCGATAAATAGTGGTTGAGGCCGTGAGGGATCAAGCTCCGTTCTCCGTTCAGTTGTTGTCTTATTGATTTATTAAGTCAGACCATGACCGGTCTCAGTCAGTGTTGAGTTAGTGACGTGAGTGACAGTAATCAGTTAAGTGTTAAAAATAATAAACAGTGGCGCACCGTCTAATCAGTGCAGTACAATAGTTAATTAAACTAAAGAATCAGACGCAGCATACTGGACCACGTATTGGTTTTGTTGTCTGATACTACGCCTATCCCAACTCAAGCATACGCATCACGCGAACGGCACGTCATCCCCATCTACATCTCACCATCACAGGAGGCTGGCTACATCACAGAAGTCGGCTGCATGAACCAGGACGGTGAGTACTAGACAAATATAGCTATTCAATTATGTACTTGTAGTACGAGACATTGCTATAATTACGTCAGTGGTATACAGATGACATTTGAACTTGAGTATTTCGGAACTTCTTCGGTTGGGGGGGAGGGGGTCCAACTTTTCAACACTTGTTTTTTTTTCAATGAAAACATACGCACCCGAAATCCTTTCCGTTACAAAACTACTTACGTTAGGTTAGTCGACCTTTCCGCCTAGTTACCTGCCGCGCTAGTTCTAAGATATTTTTTATAAGAGCGCACCCGAAATCCTTTCCGTTACAGTGTATAAAAGTTGGACCCGCTAGCCGAAGAAGAACCAGTATTTCTACCATCATTTTGCTTTCATTTCTTATTTATAATAATATCTTTAGATCATAAAATCATAATGATCAATCGATCAGTGGGCAGACTATAGAAGGATTATCAGTATTGATTTATTTACGTTTACCATGGACTTTCCAACTTATTGTTATCAATGTGTGTGTGATTGGTTTGGCGCGAGACGGAAAATATACCTCGTTGTGTTATAATCATTGTTTACTTTCAGTTGTATTATAATTACTAGGAAAACGCTAAAGTCCCGCCGCGTTGATGGATGAGCTTTTTAAAATTTTTAGTTTGCATGGGATATCTTTACTTTTGCAAGTTCTTTGTTTTGCTGCCTACGCATTGTAGGTGATTGTTGTCAAGTTTCTTTTGTTACCTGTCAATTGGTATTATTTACTGTAAAAAACTTATATTCAAAGCTTTATTTCTATGGATTCTGGCTAACTATTTAAACTTTTTCTTTAAAAGGTACTACATCACCATAACCTTAATGTCCATGTATAATATGAACGTTGTAGCCCCACCCGTTTGGTCAGAATTGGCCCAAATGGCACGAAAATATTGCACAAAAAATCAAAAAAACTTATATTAAAAGCTTTATTTCTATGGATTCTGGCTAACTTTTTCAACTTTTTCTTTCAAAAGGTACTACATCACCATAATCTTAATGTCCATGTATAATATGAACGTTGTAGCCCCACCCGTTTGGTCAGAATTGGCCCAAATGTCACGAAAATATCGCACTAAAAATCGAAAAAAATCGTAAAAGTACGATATTCATGAGAAATATTTCTTCGATTGTACCCAAAAACAATACACCTCTAAGTTCAGAGATTTCGAAGGTCCTGTCAAATTTTCATCAAGATCGGATATGCCGTTTGCCTGGTAGAGAGTTAACAAACAGACAGAAAAACAAACAAACAAAAAAAAAACAAAAACAAATACAAAAAAAAAAACACCCGAGCTAAATTTTTTGGGGGTCAGTGAAATTGAAGTCTTCGCTTCGCTCATCCAATAAGTAACTGTTACCGATTACGCCTAGGAAAAGAGAGGTAGGCAGTTCCCGCTCTTTCCTTCCACAGGGCTAGAACGAACTCCTGGCGCCCCCCCCCTCCCCCCTTAACCCGAACCCATGTTTCTCGGTGAGCTAGTCAGGGCTACAATGTCCGACGTTTCACCCATATTTTCTCGTTCTTCTTCTGCTCTTCACTTTTATCTTCTTCTTCTTCTTTGGTCTTTGTTACTTTTCATAAGTTCTGGACATATTTTCTTCTCTTTCCAAACATTTCTTGTTGAACTCTTATTCAGGCTACATATTTTCATCTTCCCAAATAAGTATTTTATAAACATGTTTTTTCATGTATGCCAGTAAAATAAAATAGTGTTCGATCTCTTAACAATTTATGTAGAAGTCCGTTACATTACCTACCTAATGATAAAAAGAAAGAATAGTATTGTGAACTGTAAATCATCACACATAATAATGCTCCAGTATTTGCGATTATATAAGTTTAGAACTTTTTGGATGGTTTAAATAATAACACACCCTTTTTTTTTTACTATTATTCCTTGTGTATCAAATAACCTCTGTAATATTACCCAAGGCCCTTAATCATTTCACCCAGATAATTGAATCTCGAATTCCCTAAGAAACTCAACACCATGTTCACAAGTCTATGCGTACACGTATAGTTCTTGTTGTAGTTAGGTCTAGTGTACAAGCAACGGAATGGAGACAGATATCCTAGCTTTGGTTTGTGGTTACATAAACAACCGGCAGGGGGTGCGGCTGTCATGCATTTACCGCGCGCTTCGCAATAATCCCAGCAGGAGCGCTGCGGACGAGGCGAGGAGCGAGGACTAGGCTCTCAATCAGGCCTTCCTTGGGGAGCGGAGCGCGCTAGACTAGCGAACAATGGGGACAAAGACAAGACAGAGAACAACAATCCGCCAAGTGGTGAACAACTTTTAGATAAAGAACAACAATAATGTGTGGACACATATTCCGTACTCGGTAGGAACAATGGAGGTTGCGCGTGGCGACGAGGTTTAAACACAGACTTGTGAGATATAAAACATTTTTTAATCTCGAACCCAAAGCTTTTGTTTGAGGTTCTTTTCTAGGCGACCTGAATAAAATACAAAACGCTGCATGATGAAAATTATTTGGCATTCAAGTGCATTGGACATAATCTTTGGTTGGATGTTTCGTTTGAAAGAGATTACAACCGAAATGAGTAGTAAATGGGTCAAGAACAAAAGTGGTATTATATTATTATTTTAGCGATATTTCGAAATACGTATACCGAATTTATCGAAGGAGTTTTATTCATTTTGGGTTTAACTTTAGCAAGGATTTTAACATTTCCAATTACATGTTAAGGTTAATGTTGAGTTGTAGCTATCCAATAAATAAGTAATAAATAAATAAATTCGTGTTTAGAGTTTACCCACTCAGTCATATAACTGATTTTCAAAGCGACCAAGCTAAACTTGTAGGCCCCAACGCAATCGACAAGTGATCGATAATCAACCAAAGATCGATATATGTTTTATGTTTTATATTTTTTTTCTGAATGCAACGGGGCTATTTTCTTTTCAGCTTCAATCATCAATTTCTAGAATGTTATATTATGTTTGGTTATTTTTTTAAGAATGTACCAAATATTTAATAACCTATATTATTTTATGGAAATATTTGTTATTCTATGACTGTACTGTATTCTGAAATGTATCGTACTTTCACAACTACGTACGACATCCCGCGTCTATACAATCCGATTGGATTAGCATTTAAACTACTCTAAGCCACCATTATGTCATGAGTCAATACCAGGGCCTGGATTCTCAAAAACGCCTAACTAAGACGTGTCTTAACTAGGACACTCTTAAGCCATTCTACCGACTTAGGACACGGATCGGTATTCTCCAAAAATCTTAGCCCGTATTCTCGAAAGTGCCTAGCGCTAGGACACTCCTGAGACGTGCAAAAGATAGGTCAGCTCTGCGCGCGTCTTAGCGATGTCCTAGTGAGCAATGGCGGCGACCACGGAAGCTGGCTGTACCACCTCGAATGTAATAGTCACAATAATATGTTTCTGTGAGCAGATTTCAATTAGAGTGGTATTTTTGGATGCAGAAAGTTTGCAAATGAAAGTAAAACAATCATGTAATGCAACATTTTGTTTTAACAATAAGGTAATCTAACCTAAAATTTGACAGGTAGGACCGTTGGAGTACGCCCCCTAGCCCTAAAACGTAGTTGTGGTAAGATTTGCAATTATAAATCAATGCAACGGTAGAGAACTAATCCCTGTACAATATTCATATTGCTTATACGCCCTCGAGACCTAAAAAGACTAGGGCCTAGGAGGCTAGCTAGAGCATTGGCTTGCAAGAGTTGCGACCTCTTCTCTTACCTGTAGGCTAAAGGCCTAGGGCTAGGCATAGCCCAAGTAGCCTACACCTACAATCCTATTTTATTAGAAAAATATAGGTACATGAGCCCTTACAGTAAATCGCTAATTGAAATGAAATGCAGAGAGGCTATAGGCCAAGGCCTAGCTAGCCTATCCCCAGGGAGGGACCTAATCCAATCTAAAGGTCTAGCCTAGCCTAGGCCCTAAGCTGTAACTTTAGGTAGGCCTAGCCTACTATAGGCCCTACAGGTAGCCTACTGGCTGTAGGCCTACATAGGTTTGCTAATAGGCCTCTGGGCTAGCTAAGCTTGGCCTAACTGTCGTCTTGGCCAAGACGGCTGCACGATAGACTTGTCCCTAGGCCTAGGCCTAGCCCTATGACTTGGCTTATGGCTACAACTGCCCTAACCTGAGCTCTAGGCTTCACCTACAGCTATGTCTAGGCTTAGGCTTTTAAGTAGGCCTATGATGCCTACTTCATAAAGAGTACATTTTATAAGTTTTAACTCATTAATGCATTACGAACCGCAAAGCGATCTTTCGTATATTGATCATTCGCGGCTGCTGCTAACCGAGTGACAAGATTAAGCGCATACGAATAGCTTGTTGTATCTCAGTGTAGGTAGGCTATTTAGTTTCAATCAATTAAGTCAGTAGGCCCTACTTCTATGACTATGAGCGGTGAAACCTACTGGCAGCAGTAGGCTCTAGGTAAAACTGCATCCTTTTATTTATTTCTAACAAGATCTAGGCCTAGTAATTATTTAATTGCATGAACAATTTTACATTCTGCCATATTTAGTGAATATCAATGATTGCAGGTTCTTGTAGGTATGGTAGAATATAATAGCAGGATAATTTTGTATAATCATAGATTAATAGGTTGGTATTAATCTCTATGGTAAAATAAAGATAATATTAAGATCCCTCTTAATGTGGACAAGTAGTAAATTTTAACAGAAGTGAAGAGGTTCATTGGACAGTCTCTGGGACTGGAGCTGGGAGCTGAAGGGAGCCCAGAGGTCCAGCCACTGATCCTTTCATCTTGATCCAGATTAAACACATTATTTTACCTTGTAAAATATTGCTCCTACATGACATATTTTAACAATTTATAATTATAAGGGTTGTGTTCTCTGTAATATAGGCAGGTATATCTAAAATATTTGCTTAAAATTGAATAATTTGATGGGTTATTTATAGTCACCATGTTAAGATAGCACATTTGTAGATTCTAACAATGTTTGCCCAAAAATAACTACCAAACAAACCAACATGACTAAGCCTACAACTAAAATGAAACCCATTTCCAATGCAATTCCACACACTAATATTTTACAGTTACACCATACTGTGACAAAGACAGAATAAAATAGGCTAAGCAAATTATTCTTAGTAGGCCCTAAAATCATTGTCAACTAATTTGAAGTTAGTGGATATAGTAGGGCTGGTAGCACTGTAAGCAAACTACCGGTACTCTAAAGTGTAAATTTGTATTAAGAAAGTAAAATAATTTTTCCGCTTTGTATTTTTGAAACACTATTTAGGCATACCTATTGTCATAATTCTTCAATGGGTTATTTTTGGTAGACTATGACACATGTCTAATAACAATTTCCTTTAACAAGATAGTACCAAGTACATACCGGTAGTACCGTCCTATGGTATCCACCAATTGTAAAATTTGGTTAAAAGATTGAAATTTTTTCATCAAATTGGTGATGTGTTTTGTCTACAGGTTGGGACTAAAGTAAACATATCATTCATAAATGAGTATGCATACCTTCATGTTTTTATGCATTTCCATCAATTTAAGCTAGTTTTTGCTTAAGCCTACCTACCTCCTTGATAGAATTTGGAAAAGGATCATTGAAAAAAATTAGTATACAAATTACTGGGTATGTTTTTTAAAAATATTTTTTAATATTGTAAGAAAATGTTTCTGATGGTAGCTAGTTGATACCCTACAGTAGGCCCCTAAGTGTACAAATAATTTCACCCTATAGGCCTACCCAATTTATTTTTTGAAATTTAAATTACCTATATTGTTGTTTGCTACAGTAAATTATTTGAAATTTAATTTTACTAATCTGCAAAAATTTCAGAGGTAGCATGAGAAAATTAACAATGAAAGACATACTAGTTAATATCAAACAGAGCCTACTAACCAACGAATTTACAATTTTACTTTACAATTTTAATAATTGTAGTCAGAACCAAATATAAAATGAATAATGATGAATATAAAATGAATATAGAACAATATAAAATAAATATAAAATTATGAATTTAAATGAATATCAACTCAAATACCTAGTTAAGACAATATTGGCCTGCTGTAGATTGCTACAGGTCAATTAATGTTTGATAATTATTATGATTAAAAAGGTTTAAAAAAAGTAAATTTTAAAATATTATTTGAAACTAGAAACCAGTTTCTAAGTACATGCTCTACATGTAGTAAACATTATATTTTATAAATTGTGTAGTCCCTACTGTTGAATATGTTACAGTTTTGTGTAACCCACTACCCAATACCATTGTACACAACGCCATATTAAGGGCTATTATCTTAACATTATGATTTTCGTTTCACTCATGACACAAAGTGTTCAATAAATAGTGTTTATGTACTTAAAGGTAGGTGAAAGGTGTAAACTTTTGGTAATATGCTGGTAAGTCACTGGTTAGTGCCGATTACTTCTAGTAAAATTAAAATGCAACATAAGGGGTGGGGGTTGTAAAGAGACAGTAGGTTGATTGGACCATAACATACAATTGTAAGAACATTATTTCAATGAGTTATTTGAATCATTAATGTATTAAAGAAGAGAGCATGGGTGTTATATCAAATATCACCCAGTAAACTATTAATTATTATCTATCACATGACAAATTTAATATTGGTAACTCACTATTTAGTGCTGGCCACTACTAGTAACTAGTAAGTGTTGGTGGTGGTGGAATAAGTGGTTGTAGAATGGTCATTTGGTTAATAGGATCAAAACATTTTGAAATATATTTCGGTTTCGTTTAATAAGTAATCATAATGTAGATAATACGAACTAATACCAATTCCCATGTTAACCTCTTCGAGAGTGAGTTCTCTAGAGTGAGAAAAACTGATATGTATGGTCAATATAGCCCCCCCCCCCCCCCCTACAAAAAAAATTAATGAAGGGGAGGAGTATTGCATAAAATGTCAAAATACATTAAACAATAACAAGAATATATTTGTGTATTCCTTATTATGTATTAGTATAATTAACATTAGAAAATTATATTTTGGCAAGTTTGTTGATGTGCCCCCCCCCCCTCTACAACCCACACGCACACAATAATGTGTGGTGGTGGTGGTTTGGGGGGGGGGAGTGATTGTGGTAAGAACGTAGGTTGATTGAACTAAAATATGTACAAAAATATTTTTAATTTTTAATTTGAATAATCAGAAAATTTATAGACAAAATCAGCCACTCCGCATTCCTATTTTAAGGGGTGGTTAAGGTGTTATTTTATTAGGGATGACATATCGCTTGCCTACTCGAGGGTATTTAACTATCATTATTATTTCCCATCATGTCAAAATTTATGCATGGTAACTGGAAATGCAATATTTTATAGTATTAGTGAGGATTGTTCGGTACCAATTTTTCTTTTGTTGAAAAATATAACATTGTCCGCACTTTCATGACTATCCTCAAATAAATTGACTGTAACTATGGCCCCAGGGTTGTCGAAAGTGTGAAAAAACAACATATTACTATTTACTACAAAGGAACACTGAAAATTCTGAAAAGGATTTTTTCCTTTCTTTCATAAAACAACATTCAAAGAAATCTGATAGTAACTTTTGGCGTGGGCTGTCAGGGGTGATTAAAATTTCCAAATTTTGAGGATTGTAATATCTGTACTAGTACAAGCTGAATTTTCCGCTCTTTCACAAACAGAATTGATCGGACGGTAAATTTTGGGCACCCCCCAAGTTATCCAAGTCAGATAAGTTTTCTCTTCCACTTTGGATAGCCCTGGGCCCAAAGTAACTGTCTGAGTTTTTTCAAATTGTGTTTTGACGAAGAAATAGAAAATTTTCTATTAGTGTAGTCCTAATTGCACCATTAATCAGGTAATCTGTATATTTTGACTTCCCCACTTTGGTTACCCCTGGGACTCAAAATTACCACCCGATTTTGTAGAATTATATTTTTGTGTAAGAGCGGAATTTTTTTTAATTTTCCTAGTCCCGTTTCACACCTTTCTTCTACTTATTCTACAAAATTTTTTTAACTTTGGGCAGCCCTGCCGCTCAAAGTTACCATTAAATATTTTTAGGATGTTCTTTAAATGAAAGAGCGGAAAATTTCCGATTTTTCTACCTAAGGTAAAATAGTATCACATTTTGCACTATTCTTCTGCTAAATGCCTCAGTATATAGGCAACAAACTCGACTACAGTAGAAATTCAAATTTCGCGCGCTTTTATAACCTACTCCTTATTGGTCCAAAATGTCTATATTGATGACGTCATCTATGACGTAATGCTACTTTGTCTTAATATTTAGGACACGTCTGAGATTTTTCTTAGGCACCTTTGGGAATAGGGCGTGACTTAGCTAGGACGTCTTAGGAACGTCTTAGTTAAGATGTCCTAGTGGTGTCTTAGTTAGGACACGTCTTAACACTAGGACACGTCTTAGTTAGGCGTTTTTGGGAATCCAGGCCCAGCATCCTAACGACGCTGTCTTCTCAAATTATCAAATAACGGCAACTTGCTAATTTTACATGACAATTTGGTTATAAATCCAATTACATGATCTCAACTACTCCTAGGAGGCAGTTTTTCTGCAAAGAGATATGTATTAATACCATGGGAACTTCCAAAGCATTATGTTTATTTATATATTTTTCTATCCTTACCAATTTGATGCAACTACGGCATTTTATAAAAAGTGATTCAAATGCGATAATGTGTTTTATATTACTGCTAATGTTTGTACAAATACGAATCTTTGCCAAAAGTTTAAGAACCGTTCATAATTGATTAGCTACGATTGTTTTAGAGCTGGTGCTCTGTGGGACAGTTTTTCTCACAATTCCAAACGGTGAATATTATTGATTTTCTACGGTTATGATGGGGGGGGGGGGAATTGCCCATTGAATGTTAATTAAAATCGTTTTTATGCAGTTATTAGCCAAGAATATAATAAAAGTCCGTATTATAAAATGTATTTTTTGTTAAAAATTATTAAACTTAAACGCTGGAGACACAATGAAGATAATTGATTTAAAATTTTAGGCTGTTGTGCATTGTTAGTTTACTTTAGACAACAATTAATAATATGCATCATGACTTTCTATCCGAAGTTGCATATAGGTAGTAGAATAGGTAAGAACCAATTTAGAACGATCGGGTATGGGCTGAATTATTGATGATGTACCTTGCTATCGCTACTCCCAAGAGCTTAATTTGAATTGTTAGGTACGTTTAACAAAGCCAACTAGCAATATGTATTTACACCAGTTACTAACAATGTTTTATTAAACCAAGAAATATAATATTATCTGTTGTCTTCATGGCTCAGTTGGTAAGAGCAGGATCCGTACAGCAGAGGTTCCGGATACAATCCCAGGTGGAGGCAAGTCTTTAATCTTTGGTTTTAATAATATCATAATAGAGTCATAGTCGCCTACTATAAAACCAAGGTTAAACATTAAATAATATAGTATTATGTAATTATTTATTACATAAGCACATTTAATGTGGAAGAAGCAATTTATTTACATTATGTTGTGACATAGGGTATTTTTTTTTTGGATTAATGTAAATAAAATAAAATAAATACATATTCATATTAAAATGTTTTGGCCCATAGGTAAAAAAAACTTATTTTTATTTCATCTCTGCCTATTTGTTAGAATGGCTAGCCACCAATTAAATATTTCGCAATAATATCATAAGGATGGATTTATGACCAGTTCTGGAGTAAAAAAAATCCAGGACAGGGGTTTGAATTATATTCAAGGAAGAATAGACCTCACACATACAGGAACAACGAACCACACACATGCTCTTATTCTAAGATTTTTCAAAGTTATATTTCCGATTTGGCCACCATTTTGTCATCCATAACGCCCGAAACGGAAGTGCTATTTGGAACAGTACTTTATTATTATGCGCATTACTGTGGCATAACTAGGACTAGATTATTAATGGGCAACAGTGTTATATTGTGAGTGTTCTACTTTAAGTCGTATTAATTAGCTTGTTCATTTTTTAATAACTGATATGCGTAATTTAATGTTTAAAATAGTTGGCTTATAAGTGTATGTGTTCAGGATTATGAGTTTCTAGTTAGCCCCATATTCAGTTCCAAAAGAAAAAATATATTTTGCTGAAAACCTGCCCAGGGAGCAATGAATGTCACCTCTTCGGGCCCGAATAGACAAAACGGAGTAAAACGGAGAAAAACCCAGTAATTTCCTTTGTGGATAACGAATCAGAATTGGGAGTTTAGTACGGCATACTCCTAAAATTAACTCCGTTTTGGTTAACTGCTTTTGTGAATCCAGTCCCAGAATACGAATACTGGAGTTAGGACAAATTGCGAAGGGATGTCAGAGGACTGTTTGATAGGTCTCAATCACTTGTATTCGATTTTACCACAGAGAAAGACTTCGGAAAAACATTCAGTCAGAATTGATGGTCTCAACGAGATTCAAACCCGGGACCTCCCGAATCAGAGTAATTGCGCTTTTCGCTTGACCCACCACTGTCAGTAGTAGTATAAAATTATAATTTAAGTTTTTCAATTTTGTTTCGTGTTTTTTTAATTATTTGTGGTTGTTATATGCACTGCGATGGACTGCACAATTAATTAATGGCCCCACAAGGTCATAACATCAGGTGCCACACAAGCAAGGAAAACCTTGTGGAGCACTAAAGATATCATAGTCTAATTTTTTATTTTAAAGATATTATTTTGCAATGTAGGTAGGTAGGATAACTTTTTTTTGACCACATATTCCATAGGTTAAATGGATACTTAAAAGTTACATCTTTGAACTGTGATCATAAACACAAATTAAGCTATTTGATCCTGAAATTTGTGATAGCAAATAATTGTTTTGATCCTGAAATTTTTTAATAACAATTGTATAATGAATTTCTTTCTTAAGTCAACCTTTTCGCTGCTAATTTTTTACTAAGAACATAACGACCATCAGAAATGGAGATTTACAAAATATGTCTGTCTTGAAGCTGCATAAATAAACACCGAAATAGGTTTAATGTGAGACCCGAAATTAAACTCCCGTCTTGGTAATCAGCACATTTTGATTCGATCACTTACCCAAATTACAAAAACTAAATTTATTGCAACAAAATAGAAAAAAATTATGACCACAATCATGTCAAATATTATTTTGACACATTTTCTCCAAATCATGGGACATAAAGATCACCGCAATGTTATGTTATATGTCATGTGAGCTTTTTTCCGATGTTATATAGCTCGAAACGGAACATTAACATTTTACAAGGTATAAACCCAATTGTATTGTTTATTTCGTTAATTATAACTTAGCGGAGCCATTTTAAATATTATTTTTTAGGCTTAGCTGGTGAATACCCCTTTAATATATTCTGTGAAATTTGGAAACTCGAACAGAAAAATGTCTTATTCCCCAACGTACAGATCCTACAACGATAGACCAACAGCGAGGCAGTAGGATTGTAATAAAATAACCTCAGCACATGGCTTAACAATGTGGCGTGCTCTTCTCAATTAATGTTACATCCTCGATAGGGGTAGCTTATAAATATCTAGGTCCCCGGGGGACACGGGGTTGGCGGCTTACATGGAAGGGGAGGAGGCGCAGATTTTACGGAGGAAATTGGCAAAAGCGAAATATAATTAAATTCTGCTTGAGGTTTTGAAACAGGGGTGAAATAGAAGACGTTTTATTGATTCATGATTTTCAATGAGTTCACCCTTTAGTTTATTGTAGAATGTTCGGAAAATTAATTATCTATATAGTATTTTGACCAGGTTTTATAAATAAAGCACGCACAGAAAAATCAATGTTATTTTATTTTTATACTGGTGGATAAAAAATATATGTGATGGAAAAAACTATATTTTTAGTTTGTAAAAGTTATTTTGTTGAGCTTACAATAGATAGCTAAAAGACGAGCGTGAATTAATATTTTTAATGAAATTTTACTTGTTTTGTATATCCTTTGTATTTGGTTTCGTTATTTTTATGTTCATAAACTGAATAGACACAAAGAACGTACTTTAAAAATATTATAATTTTAAATGAAAGTGTGGCCAGCTACGCTTTAGTAAAGTGAAAACGTTAGTTTTTTGTTTTGTAATTTCCATTTTACTAAGTGATGGTGAGAGTTTTATGCTTTTTTAATACATGTTGCAAACAATTTAACGGGCTAACAATGAAACGTGTAAAGTAATTGGAAATTTAGAGTTTTACAATATTAATTGGGGTTAAGTAGTTGACTAGTGCTACACATCGGATAATTATTTTAATGAAGTGTACAGTTAACTTCAAAACTTAAACAATCTCACAATATAAATTCCACATTCAATGTTAAAAAGCTTGAAAATTTTTATTTACATGATAATGCTACTTCAGGTCACTGTCAACTTCATTTACATAAATTTCATAATTGAGTTAATTATCTATAAGAGAAATCCAATATATTTGACTGCTGACCAAATACTGTCTGGTGGCCACATAGTTCTAGCTTTTACAGAGAAAAAATACATTTAAAAAGTTAACTTGTTACAAATCGTTATTAAAAAATGGTTTTGTAAAATGATAATACATACTTGTTTAATATGTTTATAAACACAATGATTTGCAGCAAAATGCCATGTGTCTATTATGAAATCTAAATAGTAGTATTAGGCGTATCAATCCCTTGATTCGATTTGAGAGTATTTTAGTAATGACTTCATAAAAACTGATAATGGATTAATTTATCTCAGTATTTTCCATACTATTCACACAGTTACTTAGGACAATAGTTTTTCGTGTAAAAGATGGCAGTTATGTATGCTTAAGTTATAGACATAGAGAAATTCACAATTATAAATTCCAGAGGTGTTTTTTTTGAAGTACTGATATCAGAGAAGAAATCACCGTAACATTATTATAATATTATATCAACTTTAAGATCGCGTCGATGGCAGCTCGTTGAATCTCGTCGCCCTTTAAAACAATGTCTGATGAAGTCGTTGTCCAAAACCACGTCACTTTCACTCTCCTCTGATCCGATCCAATCAGATTGCGGAAGAGGATTGTGGGTAGAAGTGCACAATGGAAATGAAGAGGTGGTGAAGTAATGGCCTGTTACGAAGATAGGGTAAGATATAACGTGCCTAAAAGCAGGTAACGTAAAATAGGAGGACAGGCGGAAGGAGATAATTTAAAATGAAGGCTAGACCGGATGAAGAGTATACATATTGCGATCGCTGCGGTGGTGCGCCTTTATAGACGATTTAGGGAAAGCAGGGATGTCGAAACCTGGCTGAAAAGATGAGTTTTGCATAATTTCCTTTGCGTATATTTGTGAGGCAAGAATATCCACAGTTGTGTTTTATATCGTCGGGTCGGATAGGTAAAATAATGCTTTTTCAATACGATCTATTATAAATGGATAATTATTTTTGAATATGAATTATCTTACAATAGAAATTTTAAGCTATTGTCATATTTGCCATTTTATATAATTATTTTTATATATTGATAAGTTTTGCAAGAACTGTTTTATTTAAGGATTTTTTTGTTATAATCCTGTAATTTGTTTGTTTTCAGTCTAAGTAAAATAATTAATTTCTGTATAAATACTTTAGTATAGTCAAAATATTGTAGCTTGTAAATACTGAATTATACTCACAAAACGGAAATTTGTACACCATTGTCAATCTGGTTTATTCAGTACATTACAAATAATTCGGCTACTTACATATAAATAACAAATGGAATATGGCGGTTATAACCCTAAAGGACTCCTCGTTCTCTAGTATACACAGTCGTATCAACGATCTGACTGTATTACTTAATCCCCTCTGAGAAACTTTATTACAATAACAATATTTTTTAAGAGTTCGCAAAATTGTTTTTTACTTTATGTTCGTCTAACTTTATTTTGTCATATGATTTTACGACACTAGTTTATGGCACAATAAAACTTGGCATGCTTCATCTCTGGTAAAATATATCTTGGCATAAGACCTTTTTTAAGAGAAATAAATAATTATTATGAAGTTCAATCAAACTGGCAATAATGAGATTTTACGACGCGTTTTATCACCAAAGTGAACGTTATATTTTTGTAAAAAATGAGAGATACTTTTACTGCCCACCAGAAGACATACACAAATAAAGTGTTTACTACACTATACAGTTAAGTATACTTCTATATTATTATGTTTTTATATTTTGTAAAATAAATGAGAATAACATAAGGGGAATAATAACAGATGTTGTTAGTTTTCAGGCCTATCTTGACCCATTTTTTTTATATTTTCTTCATATTTTGTACTAAATTAGACTTAAATTCCAAATGGAAACATTCTGATAATGATAATGTTACATTATTCCATTTATGCCCCAATATTTAAATAGCATATAATTAAGTCTCAATCAAGCGCCAAATTAATACCAGTGTTAATTACTCTAAATAAATTTGTAGGGAGGTAAAAGAAAATAAGGAAGTCTCAGAGAAAGCTGGGGAAGAGCGAGGTGAATTGTGGAACCAGGTGATGGAAGTGAAGCTGTAGTATGACAGGAAATGATGGGGAAAATTGGTGGCGAAGCAGATGCAGGAATAATACAAAAATAAAGATGACGAAGAAGATGATGAAGGAGAAACGCTGAGCCCAGCAACCTCGACAAATAATAATTTGTTTTTATCGAACCGCATAATTCCGAGATTGTTGGAAATGAGTATTGATAATGATTAATATTATTATTATTATTATTATTATTATTATTATTATTATTATTATTATTATTATTATTATTATTATTATTATATTATAATTATTATTTGTGGAGCAGGTTGATGGATACGCAGGGTTATTTCACACATAAGGAATCAAGTCAAGACCCTTGTTCGCAAGGAACAAATACGTTTTTGAATGTTAATCTTT
>JAMZAV010013062.1:0-15434 GCA_024449915.1 Sweltsa coloradensis | reverse complement strand
GCATGGGTACACTGAAGCATGATGGATGAAAAACCCCCAAGTCCTGCACAACGTGAAAAATGTCGACAATGGACCTAAAGCATGAGGGTAGAACCCCCCACAGTCACTCCACACTGTAAAATGTCGACAATGGTACCTGAACATGATGGTAAGAAGCCCACCACAGCCCTTTCACACACTGAAAAAAATGTCGACTTTGGTACACTAAACAGATTAGGAAGCCCACCACAGACACTGCACACACGTGAAAAAGTGTCAACTTTGGTACACTAAAGCTGAGGGTTTTGAACCCCAACCACAGTCACTGCACACACGTTAAAAAGGTCGACATATGGTACCTGAAGCTGTGGAAAAGGAACCCCCCAAGTCACTGCCCAACTTTTAAAATTTGACATAAGGTACACTGAAATGAGGGTATAAAATAGCCCCCAAGTCCCTGCCACACTGTAAAGTGTCACTATGGTACACTGAACATGAGGGAAAAAACCCACCCAGTCACTGCACCACGTTAAAAGGTCGACATTGGTATACTGAGCATGATGTAGAGAAGCCCCACACCCACTGCACACACGTTTTAAAAGTGTCGACATAGGGTAACTAAAGCATATGGTAGAGAAGCCCACCACTCATGCCACCTGTAAAAGGTCACATATGGTACACTGAAGCAAGATGATTAACCCCCACAGTCCGCACACACTTTAAAAAGTGTCGACATATGGTACACAAAATGATTGTTGATTTGCTTATCGTCTCATATTTATGCATTTTTTGTTATCGGACGATGGTGGTGAAAATGGGGATGAAGTATAAACAAAGGGGAGGGGGAAACCCGGTACCGGGGCCGTAGCCTACTCCTTTAAAAATCCCAAAGGGGAGCAACGCTTTAACGTCCCATCCAAAAGGACGGTGTAACTTTGACAGTCGTAGTTCCTCCACTAACCCGGGCTGCCGGCAGCTCGAGGAGAAAAAGCCGTTACACTTGCTTTCGAACCCCCCTCTGCTCTAAAACCCGCAGTATACGGGTTTTAGGGAGAGAGTCTCCCCTCTACCATGACCCCGCCCCATTCTGCTTAACTTCGGTGTTCGAGTGGGACCGGGTTAACGAGCTCGGCTAAAACCCCTGGCTTGGACACTGAGCTGATGTTTAAGAACCCACCACAATCACTGCACACACGTGTAAAAATGCGACATATGGGACACTGAAGAATGATGGGAAAAGAATAAACCCACCCAGTCACTGCACAACGTTAAAAAATTTCGACATATGGGCCTGAAGCTGATGGTAGAGAACCCCCACATACCTGCACACCGTTAAAAGTGTCGACATATGGTCCATGAAAACATGTGGGGAGAGAAACCCCCCACAGTCCTGCACACACTTAAAAGTGTCGCATATGGTACACTAAGCATGATGGGAGAGAAGCCCACCACAGTCATGCACACCTTGTAAAAGTGTCGACATATGGTACACTGAACATGATGGGTTGACCCCCCCCAGTCCCCCAGGAAAAAAGGTCATGATGGGTTTTTGCGGTACAACGAATAACTACAACAAACAATCCCCTATTCCCAACTTTATGCAGCCAAGCCAAAAATTCTCAAAAAATCAAAAATCAACCGGGAAAAAAAAATACTGAAGCGCGCGCTCGAGTCCTCCATTTTCCCCCCTTTCGCCCAAACTTGAAGCTCTGCAAATAGGCAAAATTTATACTTTTTTGTCCCCCGGGGTTTTGGGGAACAAAATTCTAGAAGTTTTTTTAAAAAAGAAGCCGTTATGAAAACGAAAATAAAAAAAGTACAAGAAAAATTTTGTCAAGGTCATCAAAAAAGTACGAACTAGTTTTTTATTTTCATTTTCCCCGGGGATCTTCTAGACTAAAAGGGTTTTTAAGCCAGGTCAAAATTTTCGGCCAAAAAAATCGTCGCTAGAGGTCAAGCTATGCTATTATATTAATTTTGATAATATCAAAAATAATGTGTTTTTTTGGGATGGAGTGTTTTGGCATTCGCTTATCCCCTTTTTTTCTAATCGCTCCTACCGTTTTGCGTAATGAGTATTACCATGGGCAATGCGTTTGAAAAATTGGAAATATAGACTTTGTTACTTGGGATTATTTTTGAAATGTGTGATTTTTAAAAGGCTGTTTGAGGGGCCCCCCAAACCCCATAAACCCGATTACTAGGCTAAAATAGGACACACTAATACAGTGTAAGTAACATTTGTAGCACTCTCAAACAAAATAAATCAATGAGGGGCCGTGTTTACTTTTATTTTTATTGTAAAGTCTTTGTATAGCAGTTTCAAAAACCTTGTAATTGAGGCTACCTTCTCGCACTTTTTAGTGAAACGTATACACTTGGGTTGAAAACAAATAAACAATACTAATAGAAGGGAAAATGTGTACAAAACGTTGAGACAGACTGCAAAACAAATAAAATCTTACTTCGTATAGCATAGGCTCTCATCAAATGGCATGGCAAGGTATATCTCGTTTAGCTCTCAATCATAAGTATAGTCTACCACCTTTTGAAACACTTGTTCACAGTTTCAATAGAATGATTGCGTGTGATGGTCTACTCTACTGTAACACGAGGCGCGCTCTACCGAGCACGTTTTTCATCGGAAGACGTTCACGGATCCATTTCAGGTCGCCCTAATCATTTTTGGTTTTCTCCCCGTGCACGTTGGGAAGACCGGGAGGCGATGAAAGCGAAAATTGGCAAAAGAACTGCGTTTGAGTCTCAATCCAGCAAGCTGAAGGAGGAATAGTGAGGCGACTGAACGGGAGTGGCAGTGTAACCTTGTTATAAATGCGATGGGTGTTATTACTTTCTTGGTCATTGCAGGTTAGAATGTTCAAAGCCAACACGTCGACTAGGAAACACGCCGGAAGTATAAAAAGCTATGGGCCAACAAACGTTTAAACGCATATTTGAGACTTGGTTTTGATGATTGCGTTGACACGCTCAAAGCAAATACAAAGTTGTAGTATACATGTTATTCGCCATTCGTTCCGTCTGCCTTCTGCACAGTTAAGATTTAAGAATGCACATATTTATGAATACCTTTCAAAATAAAACTATTTTCATTTGAAGAACCAATCAAATAGATATATTATTCGACAATTTAAATTACCGCTTTTTGGAAAACATATTTTCTATCTCATATCTTTCTTTCTGCCCGAAAATCTATATCGCCTGCAGAATAAAAAATATTAAAAATACATTTTTCCTTAAACTAGTTTTTTCCGATCACTTTGACCATTTTAAAGCTGCTTTAAGTATCATAATTTTACTATCTTATTTTTTTTTTTTGACGAACACTTTCCCAAATTATGATACAAAACTAACTGCCAAATTTCTGCACACAAAATTTTCATGTATGACTTTCTAAGCTTAGCTTCACATCTAATATATGCAGCAATCTCACTCCGGTTTGGGAAGCGGTATTTTCTTTAAATGAAAATAGGGTGGATTTTTCTGCTTTAACATTTTATAACAGGACTGCGAATTGATCTCCTTAAAACCCGCTGCGACTTTTTGGGGCTCCTTCTTTTTCCCCTATGCAACAAGAGCTTGTGGTGATACGATGGCGTTTCCAAATTTTGGAAAGGGGGTACAAGCCTCAACAGGTTTTGTAAATATTTGAAAAAAACAAATGCTATCAAAAGATAATCTCTGTTGACTTTATTCGTTTTTACTACGACATTGCTATTTTCCTACATGGCTTTCATCGAATTACAATGATGGAACCCCGGGGACGATATCTCTGCCTTTATTTGAAAAGCTGACAGAAACCAAAAACTAATTAATAAAAGTAATTGTACTGTACCCTATGCACAGTATTAAACAAATGGAGGAAAAACCAAAAAAGGACACCATTAAATAAATTAGTGTACCCTCTCTCCCAACCCCCTTCGGCTTTATTTTTCCCTTTTTGCAAGCTATAAATTTTAGGTTTTAATTCGTTAAAAAATCCACCCCCCTAATTAAACAAACATTGTGAATGGGTCCCATTGCGAATCAATATTTTTTTTAAAAACGGTTTCGAATTGATTCGTTCAAAACAATAATTTTTGTTTTCATCAGTCATTTTGATGCGAGAGCCGAGGGGGGAAGTTATATTTTTGGGTATTCTAAACCTTTTTGTCACAGATAGCAACTGCAGTGGTCAGGGCTAGAGACTCTTTTTAATTTGTTTTGGGAAAATTTTTGGGGAACACAGCTAACTCAAGAAATATTTTCTTTAAACTTAAACGGACATTTTAATTTAAATTTAATTTAATTTTGGGGGTAATAGCCCCTTTAATTCTTACAGTAACTTAAAAGGTTATTTCGGGTTGGGGGTTTTCTTTTTCTAATGCAGTGGGTGGCAGTTCCGACAAGGAGTTATTTGTGTTAAAAAGATTAAAAACCCCATTACAAATGTTAATTTTTTGTTTTTTTTTGGTTGTCATTTTTAAAATTAAAAATCTTGAGTGTGAGCGCTGATGATTTAAAAGAAATTGCGCAATTAGCAAATAAAAATTTTCGACGTAAATTTAAAAACCCAATTAAAATCATAAAATTTTATAACAATGCTTAATGTACATTAAAGCTAAAAAATAGTTTAACACTTTAAATAAAATTAACACTTTTGTATTAGATACTTATCACATTTAAATCTTTTTTTAATTCAGATTATAGTGGGGCACATCACATATAGGCTACTAGATGGTTGGAGGGCCTAAGGCTCGCTTTATTGGCTGCCTAAACGCAGTACGTCACAGCTATTGGATGCAAAAATAATAAAATGAAAACAGTGTGTCGTAACGTAATTGGGTTTAAAATAATATATACCGGCTACATACAAAGGATTTCAAGACGAGACGATGTAGTATACAGAAAAAATGGCGACAAGTCAAGCCCCAAAGTAATGTTCCCCAAAACAACCCGGGGCGCATACTAAAAAGTCCGTGAAAAGCGAAAAAACATTTAAAATCCGAAACCAGCACCAAATTTGGGAGGGGGTAAAAGACGTATTTTAGAATGTTATTTTCAGGGGGGACACGCAGGGTAGCAAGAAAGTCACCTGCATGCCGGTGCCCAAGAGGGGCCCCCAAAAAATTCTTAAAATTGCTGAAAACTCAAAAAGTAATCACAGAGTGGGAAAACCCCATTTATTGTTTTTTTGGGTTTTTTAATGCTCTAAAAAAAATGTCTTTGGGAAATTTTACCGTAAATACAAAGTTTTAATTATTTTTATTATTATTAAAATGTTTGCAATTATAGCACTTTTTGGTATTTAAAATTATTTATACTAAAATTTTCGCTAGTTTGTCATAAATTTTCAGTTTATATAAATAACGCCAATAAACCAAATTTTTTAAAAGCCCCCGAAACAAAATTATTGTAACTTTTTGATTAATTAAATTAATGAATTTAAGCATTAATTAAACCCCAAATTTAAAAAGTTTCTATTCCGTACCAAATCACTGTGATCACACAAAACAATTGCCCAAAAATTCAAAAAATATTATTTCCCAAAAATTAATTCCAATCACTTTCCTTTTAATTCAATTAATTCAAAATTAAAAAAAATGACAAAAAATCTCATTAAATTTGAAAAATTTAACAAATGGGGTCGCCTTAAAAAAAAAAAATTTAATGAAAAAAATTAATTAATTAAAATTAATTTCACCAAAATTAATTCATTTTAGTTTAATTTCCCATTTTTGAAATGAATTGTTAATTTATCAAAAACTCGATCGATCGTCAAAAAAATTTACTTCTTTACTGAAATAATCCCAATGAATCCGAATTGTCATGTCCCAAAAAAAAATTCCTAAAACTTCCAGATAAATTAAAAATTAAGTGAAAAATTACTTAACTCAATAATTGTTGTTGTCACTCAATTAACACATCAAATGCCAAAACAACAGTATCAAATATAAACAATGCGAGAAAAATTTAAAAAAAATTTTTAATAGTCCCCAAAATTAGTTCATGCTATTTTCCCTTTAATTTGAATTAAGAATAATTAATTAATCTATAATCACCTTGTTGTGTAAATTAACCCCGCCAACGGAACCATTTGCATGCTTTTTTTACAGGAAAATAATTTTTGGGGGAAATTTTCAATTAACAGAAAATAGCATAAACTAATTTTAGACTTTTAATTTTTAAAATGTACTTCATTGGTATATTTGAACTTCTGTTGGCATTTTGTATTGTTTATTGAGTGCAATAACAATTATTGAGATATAAGAAATTTTCCCTTTAATTTTTTAAATTATCGGTAAGTTATGGGAATTTTGTTTCGGGACATGAAAATTCGGATTCATTGGCATTATGTCTAAAGTAGAAATTTTTTTATGACATCGATCGAGTTTTGTATACATAAAAATACTATTCAAAAGTGGGATAAGTTAACTAAAATGAAATTTAAATTTCTGTGTAAATTAAATTTTATTATTAATTTTTTTTCGTTCATTTACCGCCTTAAAACACTTTAAAATGTTTCCAAGGTCACTACTTGTGTTAATTTCACAAAATTTAATTGGTTTTATTGTCTTTTTTTTTAATTTTAATTTAATTGAATTAATGGGGAAAAAATTTGGAATTAATTTTTGGGGAACTAATTTTTTTTGGTTTTTGTGGTATATTTTTTCCTTTGTGATACACTCGTGATTTTGGGTAATGATTAAAAAACTTTTAATTTGGGATTTATTAATGTTTTAATTTCTTTAAATTTATTATCAAAATTTAAAGATTTCTTTTGGATTTTAAATTTTGGATTTATTGGCGTTATTTTAGTAAATCTAAAATTTTATGACTTAGCAAATTCTACTTAAAAATTATATATATAAACCAAAAAAAGTGCTAAAATTGCAATACATTGCAATAATATTTAAATATAATTAAAACCTTGTTTTAGGTAAAATTTCTACTGCATTTTTGTAGAGCAAAAAAAACCGAATAAAAAAATACCGGGTTTTACCCACTCTGATGATTATTTTCTTGAGTTCAGAAATTTTAAGATTTTTTGGGGGTGTTAAAGGGGTGGGTTTTTTTTTAAATGTGCGTATTTTTATTTATTATTTGAATTCTTTATTTTAAAACATAGTAACTCATTTCACATCCATTTCAACTCGTTCTTGTAGTGACTACTATAAAACCTCAAATAACAAAAAAAGAGGAGGCCACAGCCCTACAATGCTAAAAATATTATGCCTTCTAAACTCAAAAAACCCCCCCCCGTTGATTGGAGATCAAAAAAAAAGAGTATTACATAAGCATTAGTGGGGAAGGAATTAAATGACAAATTTTGGTCTCTTCATCACTTGCGACCAAAATCGTATGTTGACAACTCGAATAGCCCATCACCCCCTGGGCAGATGCTTTCACGCCCCCCAGTTTCCATTAAAGAGGGGCGACGTCACCCTCGAACAAGGCCACCTTTCCCCGGGTTGTAGGTTGTTTTGGAAGAAACCATTTCTCCGTTGCTGGATCCGTTGGGAGCCCCCTTGACCACTTTTTTCCACAACTGCTGGTGCATATGTTGGACTCGTTGAAAAGGATAACTGGTTGATTGTCGCGTGTTAAAAAGTCTGGCTCAGGTAGGCTTATTAGGAGCGCCTTGAAAAAATGCCCTGGACTTAAAAAGTTGGATCATTAGGATCTTTAAAAAGGAAAAAGGGACGGGAATTCATACATGCTTAAATTTTGGGAAAAAGTAGAGTAGCAATTCTTCAAACGTAAATGTAGCCGCCCCTACCACACGTTTCAAATAAAATTTCAGGGGACTTCACTGCAGCTTCCCAGAGCCCCCAAAATGTGGTGCACTGGGGGGAATGAAGTGCCCGTAAATTGTTCTTTTCAGCATATTCCTTGATCTGTCGCAGAACGATTCGGTAAGAAAGCCTACGCAACTCTTAAGCTTACGGTTTGAGCCCACAAAGTTGTACTTGTCCTGAAATGTGTAAACCTTCCCTCTCTGGTGAAAACCTTCTTAAGCTGCTATAAAGGCTTCAGTCGTTAAATTACCCTAGTTCCATGTACAGTTTTTTACTGCAAAGCATAAAAAATATGCAACTAGCATTTGTTTAGTTTTGCTGCGTACTGTCCATTCTTTATTGAAAAGGGCCCAGCATAATCACCCCTGTTTTCACAAAAGGACAGATGGTTTAACACGGGCTTAGGTAATTGACCCATCATTGTTTTGTGTTGATACCTTCAGTTTGAAACAAGGAAAACATTGTGTTTAAATTCTTGATTACTTTTTTTTGCTCTGGGGATCCTATTGCTGCCAAATGATGCAGTTAACAATTGCGGACCCATAAATGCTTGGATTTCAAATTATAATAAAATTTTAGTAAGATCATGATTGTTTGGGGGCAAATAATGGAGCTTGTTATCGTAGGGAAGTTTTAAATTTTTTAATCTCCCACCGCTCGCAGGAACTTTTCATCGTCTAAAAAGGGATGAAGTTTTAAAACAGAAAGCTTTCTTGAAACTTAAAACCGTTGTTTTTAAATCTTAATTTTCACGAAGGTAAACATCTTTTTGCACACTTTTAAATGCAAATTTTAGAGCAATTGCAGCTCTCAGCAGTAGCACCCTGATTTTCTTGCATCAAATTTCCCTTACAATTGATTGAATGCAAACAATACGCAACTACGTGTGTCATTTTTGAGAGTGCCCATATTTGGAAATAATCTCGGTTGTTACAGTTTTAAAACTAACAGGTGTTGACAATTCTACTTTTTTCGGATATGGAATTGTCACTGTTCAATGAGGGGAGGGATGAGGGCCACGAAGAGTGGGGTTGCTTACCAGTCGGGGTCCGTGCCACCATAATCAATTTGTTTAGTGTTTAGGATCAGTTCCTCTTGAAATAAATCTCTGTATTGTGTTTTTTAAAAATTCCTGTTTCCAAACCTTAACATTAGTGATTCTTGAATTTTTGGGTACCTGTTCGCAAAAAATGTTTCCCACGATTTTTAAGACGAGGGGTAACCCTGAAAACAAAGGGTTTAATCCGTCCAAAAATTATGCTGTCAATCTTTAAGGTTCAAGATTTGGGAGTGTTTTTTTTTTACCCCTTGGGCCCGTACAAACGCCACAAATTCTAAAAGGGGCGAGTAACCTTTTTTACAGGGGCTCCCCTTGATTTTTTAGCCAAGATGTACTAAATTCATTTTGAACATTATGACCTAGATATAAAAACGATCCATACGCTCGTTCTGAGCATCTAAAACCCTGAATCTGTATTCTATGATTTGGGGCTTTGCATAGAATAATCGGGCAATTTCAATGTTGTTGACAAAAAAGGAAGTTTTTTTTTTGGGAAACTTTTTCCATTCCACAAAACTCTTGTGGGATCGATCACCCAGTCTATTTTTTGAAACCATAACTTCTGTAGAAATATCTTTTTAAACACTATTTGGGGGACGAACCCAAAGGTCAAATATCGACGCAATATTGATGAAAACTTCCGTTTTTTAAAATTCGTCCTTTACACACATGATTGTCAGCCTTGATCGTGCGAATATGAAGAGCTTTTGTTTTTTTACGAGAAAATTTCTGACTTCGGATTCCACAATAAAACCAAATGTTTTAACGCTGTCTGTGCGATCAAATTTAAGAGGGAAAATGGGTTTCTCTGTACTCTGTAGGGGATTGCTTTAAGTAACTCTGGACAGTTTGAAAACCATTTTTTTATGGGAATCCTCCACTATTTAAAAGCTGGTCATTCATCTTGAATTTTAAGGCATCCTGGATTTGTCACAGCCACTGAGCAATCCCCCAACGTAAAAAATCTCGTCCACACTTTTGTAGCGCGAGGATCTGCTAGCTTTTTCTTCGCAAGTTTTGTAACTCGTTTGCCAAAAAGGGAGCTGAGCTGTGCCTAGGTGACTGTTGTAAGCTCGTACATTTGACCGATTCTTCAGGGGATGTTCTCCAGAAATTCTTTTATATCGAGTGTCCCGGGGATCTACGTTGTTGACGATACATTTTAGCAATGTCAGCTGTAAATGCAATTTTATGTGTTTAAACCCTACCACATTGACCACAAGTCTTTTTGAATAGTAGGGCCCCCCTCAGGATATCATTTTTAAAGGTTTACCGTTCGTAGTTTTGGGTAAGCTCAAAACAAATCGTGTCTTGGTTGTGGGGCGGAACCTTAAAAACACATGATGAGGGAGATATAACATTGTCAAATGTACACCCTGACTTCTGCATTTACCATAGGCCTGCTTTTCGTATTCTTCAAGAAACTTGTTGTATCCACCCTATTCTGGTTTTTTGTGCAGCCCCTTCCAATGTTTTAAAACTGTAGCTTGCCCGATCGAAAGAGTTACCAAGATCTCATGTCTCCTGGATGGAAAACCTTTCTAAAAATCTCCCTTTACATTCCTTGTCACAGTTTCTTTTGGAAAAGTCCTCACATTTTTGTTCTTCGTCGGTTTTTTGGCTTTTTAGGGACTTCCCATTTCCAAAAACGTTGCAGTTTGCCGATCTAGACTGTCATCTGTTTGCAAGAAGTGTGCTAACAGATGCAGTAAGGCATCGCCCCATACTTGTTGGAAAAATCCTGCCATAAACCAAACCCAATCTGTATCCTGTAGAATAGGATTTATTCTCTAATCTTGACTTTCGTCCCCGGCCTTTGAAATGGGAAAAAGAGTTCGCCCCCCTCAACAGATCAATCCTTCCCGGGTGAAGAATTTGGGGCAGCTAAATCGACGTCGGGGATATTCCACTGTTCATGTTCAATCACATATCGGCATCTGGGCCCGGGTTTTGCGTTGCAAACCAAAAATACAAGTTAGCATTTAATTGCCTCTTTAGATTGCAGTTGGCATTCAACTATATGCTTTTTATTCTGAGGCTCGTTTTTGATACCTCGAATTGAAAGTGGTTCTTAGTTTCTTCAAACCTAATCGCTGTACTAAAACTTCAGTACAAAATTGTTGACTTCCCTGTCTAAAAAAGCTCTCCCCTTGAAGCTTGCCATTACAATCTTTTATGAGGACTATTGCTGTTTATAGTAAACAGTGATTGGATACCTTGATGCACAGCATGCTTTTGAAAATGGTTTGAAATTCCCTCGTGCCCCTTTTCTTGTTTCACATAAGGTGCGGGTTAGAAATTCTCTAACCTGTCAGAAAAACCCCGTTTTTTCAAAATGAGAATTGTTAACAGAGTATGATGTTTTTTGCCACACTTTCGGGAACCCCTTTTAGTGGGTGACTTTACAAAGTGCCCAGGCGAAGACAGTTGAAGCATAACCTTTTTATTTTGTCAAATTTTTTCTGGCCAGGGTTAAGTTCCTGAACTCATACATTTGTACAACGAATGTGATTCATTGCAACCTGACATTTAGTACAGTTTTGTCTGAGGCCTAGAAATGTATCATTATACTTTTTAAACGCTTGGTTGAAACTTCCCTTGACTTTTACAGTAATAACTTACGATCTGACAATTACTGTTTCGAGGGTTGAAACGTTTTCCCAGAGCTTGTCTCCTGTGTTCAAAAAAGCGATAAAAATATCAATGATGGGATGCTTGACTTGAGAGTGAGTTCCCTTCTTTTTCGTGTATTAACTAAAAGTTTGAATAGATGTAAAAATATGACTTCTTCCAAAGGTGTTTCAATCTAAGGGGTTAAAGAGCATTTTGTTACTAACACTTGTTGATAAAATGTAACAAATTTATACAGATTCTTTTTTTACTGATTTAAAAATGATCAACTCCTTTAAGATGTTGAGAGCTACAGCCTTTTATTTTGATACCGATTTTCCAATAATTTCCAAACCCCAGTGTAGTTATTCTCAGTCAGAGGTTTAAAATTTTGAAACTTCTAAAGCTTGTCCTGTAGAACAGATATCAATAGTAGTACTTTTTTATATGGCCCATCGTTGTTGTCGGAAAAATAGCCCCGAAGCGTCACTAAACTCAGCCACTTTGTTAAGAGCCGTCAAAAATAGCAACTTATAGACGGTAGTTTTTAAAAGTCTTACTAGGGGTGCGGAAAGCGCCAATTTTATCTTTTGGGGGTCTAGGGCAAATAAGGTTGTCTAGTTCTAAAAGCCTGACATAGTTGCTCTAAGTCATAAACCCAAATTTCAAAAGGGGATCCTCCTCCTTCATGGTCTATGTTTTCATCGTGCACTCTAGATTGTTTGGGCCCCATCAAACCTTGTCCATTTTTCCCGTACTGTTTTTAAGTCTAATTTGTATCTTTTTTACATCCTGCGATAGTCGAGACTACTGACAAACGTTGAATTCGTGAAATGGTACTTTATAAATACCTCTCTGCTTGACCCAAAACTTGATTTGTTTTTTTGTCCATGTTGAAAGGCTAAAATATAAATAGTTTGTCGACCCGTTTTTTGCTGGTTGCTGAATTTTCGAAGCAAGGCAAACTCGTGATAAATCTGGCGCGGTTGGACCAAAGTTAAAACTGGGAGGCTTTTTAAATGGGACTGTATATTTATTTATTTTTTTTTGAATTACTTTACTTTCAAACATAGTACACTCTTTTTACATCCATTTCAACTCGTTGTTCTATGCTACAAAAAAAATATTTAATACAAAAAATGATTGAGGGCCCCAGCCCCCCAATCATAAAATATTATGCCTTCTAACTCAAACACGGCCATCTTGTGGGCCCATGACGGGGCTTATTTGCTACCATGCGTGTCCCCCTTAAAAAAACTTTTAAAATTGCTTTTACATGCTCCTAAATTTTGGTGCTGGTTTCGGATTTGAAATGTTCCTATAGTTTTAGCAGCTTGTTCCACGGACTATATGCCTGTCACCAGGGAGAGAAAAATATCATTGTGCTTTTGTGTACATAGCACTCGACGTTTTGTTGTCCGTCCGTGGCAACCACATGCAAACCTGATGGTTGTGCACACAGACACTGCACAGTATGTACGGTTCATGTTATTATAACTAGGGAAAACGCTTAAGTCCCGCCGCGTTGTTGGATGAGCGTAATTGGTGCATTGAGCTGCCAATTGTGTTATGCGGATTTTCTGTTGTTCTGAGAAAAAATCATTACTCAGTTGAAGATTTTTTTTAAATTAATTTAAATTAAATAAAAAATAAACTTTAATTTTTAATTTTTTTAATTAATCGTAATTGGAATTTAAAAAAAAGTCGTTAAGTTGCGATTTTCATAAAAAATAATTATTTGATTGCGCTCAAATTTCACACGATAATATTAATTCATAAAATTAGGGTCCTGTGAAAAAATTATTACAATCGGTTAAAGCATGTAGTTGTTATAAGTCAAAGAATAGTTTAAAAATGAAAAAACTCGTAAAATTTCGATTTTCATGAGAAATAATTTTTCGATTGCGCTCAAATTTCACACGGATATCTTAATTCATAAAATTATGGTTTTGTGAAAAACTCATTAAAATCGGATAAAGCATGTAGGTGTTTAAAAAATAAAAAAATCGTAAAATTGCGATTTTCATGAGAAATAATTTTTCGATTGCGCTCAAAAACGTGGCAGTTTCTAAGTTCAGAGATTTCGAAGGTCTCCAGAAAATTTCATTGCAATTGGAGTATCGGTTTAGCCGGAATCGTGCTGACAAACACACAATAATACAGAAAAAAAAAACATTCCGGATTTTTTTCTCCAGTGTAGTGAAATGAAATCTTCGCTTCGCTCGCTACGCTCATCCAATAATATTATAATAATCATAACTCTCGTAGACGAGTCGCCTCCAAGTACTCCTGACCTGCATGCAATACATTTCTAGCATCATCCAAACTAAAAACAAAACAACCATTCACACCAGACATTATATCTGGTTTATTTATATATTAAACAAATGCATTAGATTTAGCCATACTTTGCTCCCTCTTCGTTTGTTAAAACGTGCTCAAGCTATGTGTTCAGATGTGTCTACCTCTTGTGTTTTCTTGATTCCAAATTCAAAGCCGCCTAAACTATAGCGTTATATTGGCTACTTGCCGAAGAAAATCGTTAGTCAGGAGTGAGTTTTCACGTGTACTTGTATTTTCAACACGTATACTTATTTCAGATACAATAGCATTATGTCATTGCGAGCACGCTGCCGGTAACTTGTTCGGAATTCTGCGCGAAATGGCCACCAAGGGAATCTGAACTACCTAACAAGAAGTGCGCGTCCATAGTTCACTCCTTGCTCGTCTTGGGAGTTCTCCTTTCGTCACTCGTTAAACGTTTAACGTTTCCAAGCTCTCAGGACGAAACAATTCAACGGGTAGAAATGCTATATGGGCGACTTTTAACTTTCCAGTTCATAATGGAGTCAAATTCTCCCCTTGAGCTCCGCGAGTTACGCGTCGTTCCCAGGTGGATCACGCGGGGCGCGAAACGCTCTCGTTTTACTACCTTATATTTCCTGTTCTAATTGGAGACTTTCCGTACCCCTTGGTAATTAATAGCTGCACTATTACACAAAGGTAATCAATGCTAAATAACCGACATAATAAATAGCTCCCTTCTAAACTCGAATCGTGCGTCGGGTCGATTTATAACTTCTCTGAGCCACCTCCCCCAATAGCAGACGAGAAAACGCGCAGTGCCTGACTTTGCGTTCGCAAGTCTTAACAGCAATCTTCGAAATGACTAATTGCGTAATTAGAGGACGCCAGAAGCGAAATTTTATTTGGTAGGAACTAGGAAGTTGAGAACGGTGACAGGGCCAACCCGGGTTCAATTCTAGTTGGATAGGCCAGCTACTTCCAGCGAGCAATCTCATAATGTAACGAGGCGAGGCCTAAGTCGAAGACTGGAAGGTAATTTTGCGTAAAATCTCTTTTGAATCAAATACAGAACAATGTGGTTTGAGATTTTCGCAATACACACGAAAGTCAAGTATAAGGAAGAAACATGTTACGAGTTGGGTGGGACGCGAGGTAGTCCAGTTTTAGCGACTAACGAGTATATAATTGTGGGAATTATTCGATTAATTATTTTTTAAATCACAACATGTACCCTTCTGGATCACAACATCCCAGACATTGTCAATATTTTCAATTCAACCACTCAAATTTCTCAAAATGATACCAGACATTTAAACTCAGCACAAACAATGCTCATTAGCGGTTGGATTGAAAACGCACCAACTAAAAGTGTTTCTGCCTATACGGAAGTCCATTGTTTTTTAAAGTTCCCTCCGCTGGGTCTACGAACTTTAAACGAACATCATCTCTCTCTCTTACGCGCATATAAAGCGCCAATTCCACCTTATTCTCCACCGTCTAGATCAGCAGCTATTGTCTCTTGGGCAGCACTTCACATGGCCGTGCACACGTGTCGCCGATGTATTTTGATCCATTCTGCGCGTTCAACCTCTTTGCCCTCGCCTCGGGCGCCGAGACCTAATGACATGACCCCACTTCCTTCTAGCCACCACGTGACATGGCGAGCCACATCTGTCTCAGTC
>JAMZAV010013061.1:0-17427 GCA_024449915.1 Sweltsa coloradensis | reverse complement strand
AAAATTTAAATTTTTGTTTAAAAAATCATCAATGATAGTGGAAACCAAAAAGACTCATTCATTAAACAAATACCACATGATTAAAAAAAAAAAAAAATTGTACAGTAAGCACTAAGAAAGGTTTACAGAATGCACCCCAAGATACTGCCACGTTTGTGCTTGGTTTTAAATCAATTGGAATCTTTCCATCTAATAAGATTGTAGAAATCCTAGGGATGCGGATAATACGTACCATGTTCTGCTGGCGTCTGTAGAAGCTGACGGTGTGCAAGAGTGGCATCTGATGACCCTCCCCAGGATATGCGTCGGTAGAGGCTGGGACTGGGATGGGGGCTGGAGTAGTCTTCTCCGCGAGAGTACTTAAAGCTGTGCGATGGGGCGGACGTCGGACTGCGGAACTTGTCGCTTCTGAAACAGTCACGATCGCCCTAGATTAGCGACGAGATTAGAACCATAAGGCCAGTGTAGAAACAGAAAGATTCATTTCTAGTCTAGTAGCCAGTTTGTACTACTTACTGTATTCTACATAGGGCTAGATAGGCCTACTCACTTATGTTTTATACATGGTCCTAGGAACTAGGGATGGGCTAAAATGTTTAATAGCCTAAACATTTAACATCTTTCAAAATTTGTTTTTAAAAAAAAACAAAAAAAAACAACCTTTTGGAATCAAATTCACAAAATAAAATGTAAAATTTCTCCGAGAGGGCCCACGTGTGACTACCTTAGGCGAGCGACTCCTGGCCCTGGTCTTCTTGGGTGGCGTGGGTCCCTCATCCGAGTCGGATGTCGATGTCGAGTCTTCTAGAGCTCGGCGAGGTAGTGGTCCATGTCGTCTAGCAGGCCAGTGAGGGTTGTCTCGCTTCAGAGGGGTGGCCTGACAGCTGAGGCCGGGGAGTATCTCGCGCCCAAAGCTTGTGTCCGACGTGTCTAAGCTGGATTCCATCTCCTCGTCAGTGCTGAGGAAAAGAAACGTTAGTTTTTACAGACAGATCTATGCGTCACGTAAATAATTTCGTTATCGGTGATCTCCGCGTCATACATGCGAGACGAGCATTCTGCCCGGCAATACAGTCATGAAAATAAAATACTGTAGTAACAAAAATCATGAAATGACATGTTGAGGATTATGATGTAGGCCTTCTTATCACAGGAATCTTTGATTTGATGCAGATGCATTATCAAACGATTAGAATGATAACGTTACAGACAGTGGATGGGTGATTTTTTATTTGGGCTTCAACACACACAGAGATGAAAGGTCACAGATCACCATTAGAGTTGGCATCGGTCGGAAGTTGTGGGCGCACCCTTGCTTTCTTGGGAAGAGGATCGACGGTAAGTGGCGTCAGCGGGCAAATTTAGAATGTTCTGCTAAAGCAATGTCATAAAATTTGGGCATGGAATATGGGACTCCAAGGGGAAGCATTTACTGCATGTAATATAATACCCCCGCCAAAGATGATGCTGCCATATCGTGTGCCGTAACCCGTGTTGTAGATCTTGCAGCAAACATGTTGAACAATAGTAGGTGACGGGGACCAATTATATGATAAAAGAAAATTTTGTTTCATTTCAAAGAAAAAGACGATGTCCCCTAGTGTCTGTTGTAATTTACAATCTTAAGAGTTATTATTACTAAACCGCGATTGTTGTTTGTGATAGAATCCCATCGGCTAGGTAGTGTTTGTGGTTTGGGAAAGACATCCCGTTGTCACCAAGTGGCACCCAGGCCTACAGGCACTCAACGGGATCTTGAAACGAGGAGCACATATTCTTAAAGCATGGGGCCCTCACCAACGACTTGGCCCTGAACATGCCTCGCGTGTACTTCCGACGGCCACCAACATCAGTGACCACATCGTTAACACCCCCCCGTCAGGAAGCCCGACAAGCTCCCCAACCCCAGGGTTCTCCCCCTTGCATGAGACCCCGTTGTAAAACCTCCCAAAATTCCCCCCCCAAATTCAACATTTACTGCTCGAGCGACTGGAATAACATACCCATAAGGCAACACAACAACTGCACCACAACCAATCTGATCTACCAACTACAGTGCCAGCTATGCCCAGCCGAGTACTAGGCCTAACCACTATTCCCTGAGCACCAGGATGAAAGGGCATAGGCAGGACACTTGTCAGGAAAATTGAACTAAAACGGTGGCACAACATGCAGGAACCCACAACAGGGACTTCAATGACTGCTACACAACGAGGGTTGTTAAGTCATTACCCCATCCTGCAACGAGGAACACTTAAGACAATGGAATTAGCGCACCAATAGTCACCAGCTCGCGCAAAAAACTAACCTTTAATCTAAGATAGTCTAGGCCCTCCCTCTTAGGGCCACCTGACACCTCCCACTTGTTGCACCGCCACCTTCACCCACCCCCCCCCCCAACACGCCTTGTAATATATTGTAAATATTTTTAAATTTAGTTTCTTCTCTAACGGTCGGTGACCAAGGCCCCGTTGGCCCGAAACGACGACATTGTGTATCTTGTTTTGTAAATATTTATGTTAACCAGCCAGTTTCACGCAGCTGCCCATCTCGTTTAAGGTAAGCTGTTGGTCTCCTTTCTTCTTTCCCAAACCACAAACACTTTAAAACCCCAGATTGTTTTTTCAGACGCAACGCCCCCTGCGATACTGGCCGCTGTCCGCTCCTCCTGCATCTCGCTCTCCGTCTCAGTAGCTGCCTCGATGTCTGAGAGGCAGGGGTAGAGCTTCCCGGGCTTGGGAGGCGACACCCGTATCTTCTTCAGCCCCGCTAGGGGGGGTATTGCTTTTTGGGGCTTAAAGGGGGTGGGATTCTGGGGGGAGGGTGGTTGTTTTTTAGTTGGGACGGCTGGTATTTTTGAGGGGAGGTTGTTTTTTGGTGGGGATGGTGGTACTTCTGGGGGGAGGGTTTGATATTCTGGGGGGGATGGCTGTTGTTTGGTTGGAGAGGGTTTTGGATGAAGGCGTTGGAGGGGGGTTAGTGAAGGTGCTGGGCATAGGAGGTGGGGGTGGTGGGGATTTGAGTATCTGAAAACAAGATGGTCAAAAGGCATAGATGACGTGGAAAGAATGAATAAAATCTATTATTAAGTTTTTTAAATTACAGACTAGAGTTGCAGAATAAGGATTCGAGTTTTATTTTATTTTTATAAAAATTTTATAATAAACATAATGATAAGTCTAGTTTCGTCTTGGTCAGAATACCTACATTATTTGGGGTGTAAAAAGCATTCCTGCATGCTTTTAATACTGTACAGTTAAACCCCGTTTTCGAGACCCAAAATTCGAAAATTTGGGGTAATTCGTAGAAAAACTCAGTTCCCGGCCAATAGTTGGGAAATACATGTTAAAGGATGTGTTTAAATCAAAAAATTCGATCGTTAATTCAAAAAATAATTTTCCCCGCATTAAATATCCATTATAATTTGACGAAAATTTCGAAACAGTTTAAGGGCCCCCCCCAAAATCACAAAGACAGCAAACCGCCGTCAAAGCTTTGCCGCCGTGTAATTTTCCCTGCACGTTCTTACGTGTTAGCTGGAATGCCCCCCGGCCAGGGGCCCCCTGCCCCCGCACTCCCCTCACACTCCTAGTTTTCTGCGGGGCCCACTTCCCTCCCCGCTACGAGCAAGAATAGATTTAAATTTTGATTTTTTGTTCCCCTGACGTCTGCCCTAGTCTGACTGTAAGTAGACGTGAACTTTTGAAGCTCGTTGAGAAAAATGGTCGTGTTTTTTGCGTTTTGTTTGCGAGGGGTCCGCCAACTAAAAGAATAAAACTCTGACTAGCGGAAAAAGTTAAATTTTAAAAAAGACTTTGACAAAAGGGGGGAAAAGAAAGGTGCGTAGCCCTTAAATAGGAATTTCCTAATTGTTTTATCACAATTATAAAAAATGGGGGCAGAAGAAAAGTTTCATCAAGTTTTTGGTGGTAGGGGATGAAAAAGGCAGAGGCTACGTCCGGCGAAACATGAACACTGGTACAACTTTTTCGAGTATTTTACGCAGGTGCGTATTTCAAAATACCACTATCTGGCCCCAAGCTAGGGAACAAGCCGAAAAATCGCCTTGCAATTAAAATTTCGATGATTTTGCGGGTCAAGTGGGTGGCTTGACGTTTTAAAAAAAGATTAAATACGTTCCTGGGGTTTTGCGGCGAGGCTCAAAGGGGGACCAGAAGAAGTGTCAACATGGTTTAAAACCCACCACACATTTGACAATACAGTGCGAAAACATTTAATATGGAGGGAAAAGCGCTGTTTTTTCAATATATGCCCAAAAGACCCTTGGCTATAAAAGGGGAGAAAGCCATGGAACAAAAGCAGCAAGGGAGGGTTGGACCGTAGACTCTTTTTTGAATTTAGAGGCCAGAGAAAAAAAAACCTTTTGGTTTGGGCCCAATTTTGGGTAACCCACGCTGTTTCAAAGGCTTGGCACATTATCTCCCTGTCCTTAACTGGAACAAAAGGGTGGAGACAGTAGGGTTTTTGTGATTGGCAAATGGGTTACGAGGCGCAGGGCCCGTAAAGCCCGGCCGTTTACGCGCCGCAACTGTTCAGCGACAACATTCCTGAACGGCAAACCAAATGTTGAGTTTACTTTTTTTTCCCACCGAATACCCCCAGCGTACCCACCCTTTTAGATCAAGGCATCATTCAAAATCAAAAACATCATTTCCCCCGGCAATTTTTGCGATCAATACCAGACAAAAAAGTTTGGGTCGCACAGTTGATAAAATTTAAAAAAGTGGACAGTGCTTGACGCTATTAGAGCCTTTGCTTTAGGGGGAAAATAACCCAAAAAAAAATTGAAAATTGTTTTTAAAAGGGGGGAATTTTTGTTCTAACCCCAAAGCGCCGGACCCATCCCAACCTAGATGATTCTGAAGACGGATCTGAGGACTTACGTTAGGAACCACAGTGTATGGGAACTAGGTCGGGGGGGGGCGATTTTGGGGAAGCGATGATGGGGAGGCGACTTTGGAGACGGCGAAGTTGGGGAAAGTTATTTGGGAAGGCGGTGTTTGGAAGTCGTGATGGGGAGGCCAAGGGGGGGGCGGGATTTTTCGGATTTGATTGGAGTTTGATGTAACGACGCCGTTTATCTTCTCCTGATAAAAGGTGTCAGCTTAGTTACTTCACAAAATTGATAAGATTTGTTAATTGGGGCTTTTTACGAGCCTACGCCTATCCCCGCGACCCGAGTGCGGTTGAAGTGGAAATAGTGATTCGGATGGCGAAGATGAGATGAAGAAGTTTGCCTCCTCCGAAAAAAAAGGGGCTCTAAAAGCTATTCAAACGACCCCAAAATTTGATTTCGTCGACTGGCGACATACTATAGAGCATTGCTTTTGGAAAAAATTTCCCTTGTATGCAGGGGAAAAAATCCCCCCCTTTTTTTAAGCAACCCAAGATGCGATTTTTTACAAAGTGTTAAAAGTAGCCCGGCCTACACATTGTCCAACAAAATGGAAAAAAAGTGCATTTAAATTTTTTATTATCAAAGTTTGTCATTTTCCCAAAAATCTTTAAAATTTCCATAATGATCAACATTTCTCATAGTTCAGATGTCAAATAATTTTTTTGAAAGTTTGTAAGGGTCCAATGTTAAATAAATATTTTCTTCTAACCACCTTTTAAAAATGGAGTGAAAGTTATAATAACTTTCCGTCTTGTAGCCTGGCCCTAGCCGGGCCTCTCCCCCCCCCCCCCCCCCCTCCCCCCACCCAATATAACAGCTTCAGCACTGTCCCCGTGCTCAGCCGCCGGGTCGGGGCCCGGGAGAAACCAGCCAGCCCGTTCTCCCCCTGGCTCGACTAAGTAATTTATGAATGAAAAACTTGAGTGCTCTTTACAATCTATGAATCAAAGCGTTTTTTACGAGGTATTTCAGGTTCAGTCGAGTGTATGGAGTGGAACAAATTGATTGCTTTTTTTCCTGTATAGGAAGGAAGTATCGGGCCTTTGTTTACATACTATTTTTCGGCAAACAAAAAAACTAAGTATTAAAAATTTTTTTTTTAAAAGTTTGTGCCCACTATTTTTTTAAAAGCTAAGGTGAGGAAAAACATAAAAATGGATATTTAAAAAAAAAAAAAAAAAAAAAAAAAAAATTTTAAAAAAGTATGGCATGATAATTCGAATTTGGGTAATTCAATTGGGAATTTTTAGGGCCCTTGATTTTCGAAATTTAAAGAGGGTTTTTCTGTATTGCAAACAAGCTTACCGGTACCCGGGGGGGGGTCGGCGCGCTGAACGTTACCCTTGAGGTGGGGCGCCTCTTCGAGTTTTGTTCTTTTTCCAGCGGTTTTAGAAAACATGCCCTGCCTTTGACGTTAGACTGGGCTTTCTGGCGATGGTCTGGTGAGCCCCCCTCGCCGCACCCCGCTCAAAAAAGCTGGTTTTTGTGGCCCGGACCCTTTTGGGGGGGAGTTTGTCTGTGCATAGAAGACTACTACTGTAGGGTCTACATTGCATGGTGTATCTTTCTAACTTCACTCCTTGACAAACCCCTTTGGGGATAAAAAATTTCTTTATCGCTAGACAAAAAACATAAATTTTTTTTTAGGGGAGTTTATTTAAATTCCTAAATTTAAATCAAAGTCAAAACTATGCCAGTCAAACAAAAAATTTTACTAGTTACGTACTTACTGTTTTAAAGTGATTGGCCCTTTTTTTTTTTTTTAAAATGGCAAATTTATGTTGAATTTAAAAATCAAAATTTTTTGATGTCAAGTCCCAAACTTAAAATTTTTTTTGTCAAAATAAAAAAAATAGGATATGACCAAGAATACATTTAATCAAAGTACAGTACGGTAATTGAATACCAGTAGGGACTTTAAGTTTTAAAATTAAAGATGTAAAAAAGAACATTTTTTCCATAGAGTAGGGATACAAAACGATAAAATAAAAATAAAAAAATAAAAAAAAGGGTGAAAGGGCCTAAAAAAAATAGTAAAATAAAAAAGTAGCACAACTATAACCCTAGTCTTTCTTACCACTATTAATTGAATTAACAGGGCCCTTCGCTGAGGGGTAGACACACTTTCATCTTGTTCCAGCTTGTTGCGCGGGTTTTACTTTTGCTCACCGAGGAAAATTTAACCGGCATACATCGAGAAAGGACTTAGGCCCAACGTTCTCCCTTTTTTTTCGCTCGAACAGGCCAGACGCGCTAAACACACTCCGTGGGATTCTTTCTTTGCGGACTCGAAAAAGACTCGAAAACTGCGTCTTGTGCAGAACGGAGTTTGCGCCGGGGAACCCCCCAAGGCCAATCGGGCGGAGGAGAGGTTTCGCGGGGGGAGCCCTTCGTTTCTCCGGAGATCGGGAACAGTTTTGGGTGGACACCCCGAGGGGTTTTAGTCGGGGGCCATTGCGACTGTCGGGGGTGCTTCCCGGCTGCGCTGGCCCCCTGTACCCAGTTCTCACCGCGAGAGTTGTTTGGTCGGGGGCCAGCGGGGGAGGGGGCACTTTTTTCAGGCGAACCCCGCGGGGAAGTGTTTGATAATCATAAACCAGCGGCTGTTTGATTTAGAAAGCGAGAAACCTTTAGAGCCCTAAAAAAACACAAGATGTGGAAAATTATTTAATTTTTTCAGTTTTTAAATTTAAAAATTTTAAAAAAATAAGGGCCCAAATCCTTGGTTAAAGAAATCAGGGGTTTTGAACGACACATCTAAGTCTTGCTAATGCTGTACGCAGCGAACTTTTTACTGTAGACCTACATAAAAAATATGTAAGATTTTATTCAAACTAAAGAGAAATTAGTCAAAGGGGATATGAGGCCAATATTGATAGTTAAAAACAAAACAAAGTAGGCTATGATGAATTTATGCAGGGGGTTTTCCCTTTGGTTATTTCGAAAGATTCCAATAGGGGATATAGTCATCAGGGGGCTTTCCTGAGCCAAAATATCTAATTGATGTGATCTTACATTAAATAATTTGTAATTAAGTACCGGTTCTACCTACCTACACATTCTTCTCTACTTTTTAGGTGATTAAATTATGTAGAAATATTTTGTTCTTTGCCTACAGTAGTAGGTACCTATTTGACGAACTATCAACAATCTGCGATCTAAGACTATGTATTGAAAAAGGTTGTATCTTAGTAGGGCTGCATAATGAAAAAAATCTTATTGATAATGCGAGGGGTCAGGGGATGAGGCGATATCGTGACACAATAAAATGAATAAATTGAACATTTGAAGCCAATATTGCAAATATTTCTGTGCTTTCCTTATTCCAAAGGTCCTAGTTTATTTATACGTATTAACAAAAATATTCCCGATCCCGTTACGATTCCCGTTTTTTTTAATTTAAATTTTTAATACATGCATTAAATTTCTAGGTAATACTGTTCATAGTATGAAAAATCTCTTTCCGCACACTTTCATATTCGAATTACAGTAAGTAGGCATACGTTGTCAAACTTACCAGATTGTCGAGAAAGTTATTGTCCCAAACAACCTGCTTGGTCGTCGAAGACCCGCCAACACTCTTCTTCTCAGCTTGCGTCGCCTTCCGCTGCACCTTGACGATGCTGCACGTCCTCTCCAACTTGGAGACATCTTCGATCTCGTCCTCGCGCTTCGCAGTCGGGTGGCTCAGGTCGTCTTCCCATTGGTTGATGGTGTTGGCGAGCGCCGCGAGTCTGGAACTGGCCTGCGTCTTCTTGGCCGGCGGCTTGTTACCGTTGTCGGAGAAGAAACGCTCTTCGGTGCGGTGGATCGGAGAAACCAGTTGAGACGGAGAGTCTGAAATTAGATTGAAAGTTATTGAAGTGAGTGCTTAGTGCTATGAGGATGACAATTTTAGTTGAAACTCGATATTAAAAAACATATAGGACAGTCTTTGTCCTTAAAAGGGGTTTAGTACTTAAAAACAATTAAAAAAATTGCAATTGAAAAAAATTATCATTAAGCATTTTAGCAGGCCCTTATCTAAATTTTTTATAGGAAAAATTTTTGCACTAAAGGATTCACTCTTGGCTGGCTTAGCTAAAAATGAGAAATATAATGGTACTATTGCCTTTTAAATTTTGGGTAGTGCACTAGAGTCTGGAAGTAAAATTAATATTATGGGGGCTGATACAATCCGCAGTTTTTTAAAATATCAAATCGATATTTAAAGTAAAAAAAAAAATTTTTGAATTACATTGGGGCCTATAACAAAGCCCTTCTGATTAATTAATTAAATTTTTAAACCGAAAAACATTGCAGGTAGATCCCAAATGTAAAGAAGTTAGAGAGTTAGAAGAAACTTTAGCAAGATGCAGACAGAGTAGAGATCCAAGCGCTTGAGCTGGCTGCGTATATCGTTCCGTTTGGGCGCAAACCAAATTCCACTGCAACTTCCTCGTCCTCTTCAACACAAAACCCTTCCCCTTTTGCTCTTCGCGTCATGGAGGAACTTTTTTCTTCCACCCCCTTGTCCTCGTTCCACGGGGGGGGTGGGATCCTCGGGGCACGGCTTTTTGAAGTCCCCTCTACTGGAAGACAGGGTTTTTACCCAAAACCGCACCAGTATTTTGGGTACCTAACCGAATACAATGTGGGTATCTACTTTGGACTATACCCCCTCACGCACAAAGATTTGCAGGCTCAAGTTAGACCGAATTGTTATCAGTCCCCAGTTATCAGCGATAAAGTTTTGGGGATCCCTGGGAAATGAAAAGCTGAAAAACTCTCACAAACAAAAAAATTGTTCTGGGAGGGACTAAAAAGGGAGGGCCAGCCCAAATTTTTTGATGGAAAAAAAATTGTAGATCACTGAAAATTAGGCCAGATTGTCTGAAAGTATGTGGCCACCCATTTGGGCAAAATTCAAATAATTTAATGGTAACTTTGGAGGGGGGTAAAAAAGATAGGGTTTTTGTATGCAAAAAGGTTGGGGTTCAAAATCGCCGATTTAAAAAAAACTTTTTTACAATCAGGGCCCACAGGCTGCAATGTAGGGCTAAACAGTAAAAAAACATAAAGGCTATTTAAAAAAAAAGGTTGGCCAGTGGGCCCCTTCTCTAATGCTATAGGCCATAATAGGTATGTTTTATTTATGGATGAAAACCTTTTTGAGAGCTTGTTTGCCAATTTGGGCTAGTTTCCTCTATTCTGATAACAGCCCTTTGCATTTGATGCATTTCATAAAAGGGTTAAACCTTTTAAAGATTAAATTCTTGGGGAAAAAGGTTTCCCGAAAGTATAAACCCTACCTTTTTTCGCAAAGCCCCGTTTTCCTGAGCTCATCCAAAAGTCAAAAACCTACTTACCAAAAAAAAATCAAAAAAATGTTCAGTCCCCTCCCCTTTTATGCGACAGGAAATTTGCTGTAGACTAATTTTTTTCATTATAGGCATATTTTCTTATTTTAAATTTTTTTGGGTGGAAAATGCCCCTACGTGACCCTTTAAATTTTTAGTATAATGCCCGATTTTTTATTTTACTTAGAAGTGTGGTGTGTATTTGAGCAGTGTAAAGGCGGCCATGGGCCTATAGAGGTTCACTCCTGGCATATAGGGGGTTACTTTTAAATGCATCACTTCAAAAGTTAAATTTATATCCCTTCAGGAGCTCAACATTGATAGAATGATAATTTCCCCGATTTTTCCCGGTTAAATTGATATTTTTGAAACCCTTTTTTTTTTCAGGCTGAAAATTTAGTCCCTAGCTTTTGGGAAAATGAAAAAAACTGACTTTCCCCCTAGTTAAAATAATTGGCAGTCATTCATCCCAAATGGCAATGAAAAGGGGTCCGCATGGCCACCCGCCCTAAGGGTAAAAATTTCAAAAAAATTAAACGAAAATGGGGGGCTGGGGGCTTGCACGCAGAATTTTAAAATTAATTTTGTTAGTTAGTTAATGATTAAAATAGGAACCCTAAATATTCAATTAAAAGGGGAAAAATTTTGAAGAATAGTAATGAAATGATTCAAAAAAATTTGGGAAATATTAGGCTGTGCGAGATAAATGGAAGGGAGTGGGAACCAAAAAAGAACTGAGAGAAGGATAAAAATTTTATTATGGTGGGGCAAATGAAGGCAAAAAGGAGTGGAATTTATCATCAGCCCAAAGTGGAAAAAAAACATGTCCATGTGACAATAAGAGTGACAAATTTTTGAAAATTAAAATTTTTATAAATAAAGTAGCTTAGAGTCAACAATGCTATGCACCAAATTTGGGGGTAGCGATGGCCGAAAAGGAGGCAGGGCGAAAAATTGGAAGAAAAATCACAGAGAGAAAAGTAAAAATTAGGGAGATCTTAAGCCAAAGTGGGGGAGAGGAAAAGGGGGAATGAAGGGGTACTAGGTGCCAGGGTATGGGAAAGGAACAAGGAGGAGAAAATCTACGATTTGTGTGCAGAATGGACTTCGAAGGAAAAGCGGTCTGAAGAAAAAAGATAAACAAATAACTCGTACGCCGGAGGCTCTTTGAGTCAGTTTTTGATTTATTTAAAAAGGGTAGCAACTGGAAAAGATACACTTGTAAAATTAATTCCCAGCGTGCCTCAATGGAGACCCAGATATTTTAAAGCCTTATAAAAGGAAACAATAAGCCCAAAATCATGGACTTTCCCGGGAGGAAGTTTCCCAAAAAATCAAGACAGGGAAACTAAAGGGGGAGACTGACATGCTGCCCTTTTAAAAAGACGATAGAGGAAAGATCCAACACATGATTGTTATCAGTAGTGAGGGTGGTTTATAAGTCGTATTTATTGTAGTGCTGAAAATATGGGGAAAGGGGCAGGTGGCATTTAAAAAAAGGGAAAAAAGGAAACTGTGTGGTGGAAGGGAAGAGTGAAGACAGCTGTTAAACGAAAAAATGTGCCCGAAAAAAAAGGTAAAAACAGGACTAAAAAAAATAAAGAAAAGTAAAAAAAGTATAAATATAAGCTAAAAAATAGTAATAAAAGAAAAAAAAAATACAATGGAAATTTTTGCAGACAAATTAGAGAAGGATTTTATAAAAATAAAAAATTGTTGTAGGCAAAGAAAGCAAAAAAAAACAGAAAATCACAAGATCCTGACCAACAACAATGAATTCTTATTACTGACCCGAAGAAGTGAAAAACATGTGGAAGAAATATTTAAAAAACCTATTTATATCCCTGGTTACCTGATACAAAACCAAAACCAAAATCAGGAAGGGGACAACAATAGAAATCTTTCGAACCCCAATGAGGAAGAATAGAAGAAATAATGGGAAATAAAATTAAAGACGGGAAGTATTTGAAGCAGTAAAACCATGAAAAAGGGTTTTAAAGCCGGGAGGGAAAAATATTTGTGGAGATGATAAGGGGCTGCAGGGGAGCGGTAGTTTGGATGTGGAGGTACCAGTGCAGCTTGGAAAAAAAAGAAGGTACCGATGACGGGGGAAAGGAATTATAGGAAAAATTTAAAAAGGGGGGACAGGAAGAAGTGTAAAAATTAAAAGGGGAAATAACGCGATGAGCCTGTGCAAAGATATACGAAAAAATACTAGATCGAAGACTACGACAAAAAGTAGACCCAAATTTTTTGAGAGAGGAAACAATATGGGTTTTGAGTGGCCGTCAACCATAATCTAATTTGCGTCAGACAAAAAGGAAAAAAAAGGGGGAAAGGGGAGAAGAAATTTTTTCATGGTTTCTTGGATGTAGAAAAAGCATATGACAGTGCCCAAGACCCAAAAGTTTGGGGAGGGTTTAAAAGATGCAGAAGAAACAGAGTCTAATAAAAAGAATTCAAAGCACATATGCCCAAACAAAAGAGCTGTGAAAAACCCTTTGGGTAGAACTACTTGGGTTTTGAAATAAACGGGGGGCTCGCAAGGTAGGGGTGTGTCACCTCATTATTTACCTTTGTTATGGATAAATACTGCTAAGTTGAACCCACAGAAAGTAAAACATCTAAAACTATGAATTTGCAGATGATATAGTGAGATGGGAGATACCATTGAAGAAGAAAAGAAGAGCGTAGATAGTGGAAAAAAAAACATTGAAGTTAAATAAAAAGCATTAAAAAAGAGTGAACTTTAATAGTAACGAAAAAAATAAACAAAATAAAAGAAGATAATACTACGGGGGAAAGTTGGCCTTTGCGAAGCATTTAAATCCCTCGGAAGTATCTAAAAAAGGACGCAAAAATAGATGCTAAAATATAAAGGAGAATAATTAGCAGAAAATTTTTCCAAAGTGTACGTAACTATTATGGAAAGAAAAAAATACATCCAGGGCAAGAGTTTTGTACAAAATGTATTTCCTCCCAATAATATCATATGCACCCGTGACATGGCCCAATAGGAGGAAAGAAGACAGCAGATTACAAGCAGAGAGATAAATTTTAAGGGGTTTCTGTAGCCTTAACAAAAATGACAAGGTACGGGAAAAAAAATAAGAAAAAAATAGGAGGGGAAATTTTACAAATAAATAGGAAAAGAACGACTCGAGGAGGGGCACGTACAAAGAATGAAACAAGATAGAATCCCAAGAAGAGAATTGAACACACATGGGGGGGAGTAAGAAGAGTTTGGACCCCCAAGAGATAGAGGAGGGCCCAATAAAAGGAACTTGAAAAAGGGGAAAATCAGGGAAAGAATTAATGAAAAAAGGGACTCTGGGGGGATAGAAAGAAATGGAGAGAACTGGTAGAAAATCCCTTTTCTAGAAGACATCGAAATAGAGAGGAGGTTGGGGGCCTGGCAGCAAACACTGAAAGTCCCAGCCCGAGGGAAAATTGGGATACCCACCCCCCCACCCGACTTTGTTTGGGAAACCCGGGTTTGATTATTTATTAGGTACGGTCCTACTTCAATTTGTTGAGTTTTTTAGGTGGGGATTCCACAGAAGTGTCCCTACAGAGAAAAGAAATTTTTTACAGAAATTTTTTTCATGAAAATTTAAGTAAATTAATATGTTTTGCTTTTGGGAAAAAATTTAGAAAGCCTAAAATTATTTTTTTTTCACTTTTGCATGCATTTTAATTTTCACTAACCCCTGCAGGTTTGGGGACATTTTAAGAACATATTTTTGTTATTTAAATTTTGGGGATTTTTTTAAGCAAAACTTATTTTTTTAAACTCCCCTTTTATACTTTTGTTGTATAAAGATAATCAAAAAATAGTTAATTATTGTATGAATTTAGCCATTTAAAATCTTTTACCAATACATGTTTTTCCCAATGAAATTCCCTTACCAAAATTCCTTTTTTTTAAAATATCTATGTATTTTTAGCCTTTTCTTTAAATTTACAACAAAAGTAGTTTTCTTCTATGTTTCCTAAAATAAGGGAAAATTTTTAAACCCAAAAAAGTTTTTAAAAAAAAAGTATTTAGGGTAATGGGGTAAGTTGGTTTGGGGGGAAGTGGGGCATTGCTTATAAGTGTTTTAGGGTTGCAGTTTTGGGAAATTTTTTTTTATTTTTAAAATAGTAACTGATTTTATACTAAAAAAAAAATTGGGGGCCTCCCAAAAAAAAAATCCTAAATTTTAAAATTTTAAAAAAAAAGCACCTTGCTGGATTTTACAAGTGCTTCACGCAGACCTTGCAAAATTTAGTTATTTTCAATTTTTTTTTTAAATTTATGTCCACATGTTTGCTTGTTTGGGTTTAATGTGCCTATGTAATAATGGGGGGGAAAAAATCCATAAATTTCAAAAAATTTCTTTGGGGCAAATTTAGGTGCCACCTTACCTCAGTATTTTTACATACCGGGAAGTGTGGCAACATTGTATTTTAGAATTTTAGATGGCGGTGGACATAGCTGCCATTTGTTTGTATGACATTATTTATGGCCCAGAAAAATAAGAAAAGGGGGGGCCCATCAAAACATCCCCTGTTGCAAACAAAAAAAAAAAAAAAAAAAAAAAAAGTTATAAAAAATGAAATGTCGCATTGACTTACAGAAGTTATTTCAAAGTGACTATTTTGCTAATTTAAAATAAAAAAAAGAACTTGATGAAAAAGGGGAAAATAAGCCCAAGCTTCCAAAACAAGAATAAAAGTAAGCCCGAGGTAAACAAACTGAGCGTAGGAAAGACATAGGACGAGGACATGCCTGTCCGGGTTTAGAAAGTGACGATGAAGACATCCAATGAGTATTTCACGGACAAAAGTTGTTTTTGATATAGGTCTAGGTGATCCCGGTGTTTTTTATTTCCCATTCCCAAAATTTTTAGTGAAGGGCATTTTGCTAGTCGAATCCTGGGGGGCAACGAAAAAATCAAAATATTTGGTTGTAGCATTGTACAAACGGGACTTGATAAGAAGGAGCTTAAAGTAATGGGTCTCGTGCTACAGACCACACCAAAATAACTTTTTCACCAGTAGAGAAGGGTTTTTCAATCAATTGCCCAGGTGTTTTTGGGGATTTACCCGCACCAGATATCACTTTGTAGGTTCAAGAGTACGTCTCTTTCCATGGCCCCTGGATACAAATAGCCCAAAGTAAGAGAAAAAAAAAACACAATGCTAATTTCATGTTATAATACTAAAAAAAGCATTTTTTTAGTTAGCTTATGTCATAGGCCCTACCCTGTTAACTTATTATAACACTTTATGTTGGTAAAAAACCTTTTAATGACATGGGCTTGCGTAGTGTAATTTAAAACGTATTTGTTTTTAATAAAACCCGTAAAAACCCCTCATACAAGTCAGTTTTTATTTTTATTTTAGTAGCTCTAGGTAAACCTGTATGCCACATTTCCCCGAAAATCCCGCATATTTATTATAAAAAAAAGTGATGCCACACTTTCCTCATAAACCGCCACACTTGCCCCCAAAATGCGGGGCAAGTGGGCGGTAGGTTGCACAATGCAATTGACCCGGTCAAAAACTTTTGTCATTGACCAGTCAATTTACTTAAAGAAAAAAAATTTTATATTGCTTTAAAACTTTAAAAAAAAAAAAATTTTTTGAATTTTTATTTGAATTTGAATTGTTATGTAAAACGATAACATTTTTTATTTTTTTTTCAATTAAAAATTTTTAATAGGTAAAATTTTTTTTTTTTTTTAATTATTATTTTTTTTTGAGTTATTCATAATTAAATAGACAAAAGAAAATAATGCTTTTGGGTAAGTGGGAAACTGATCGGAGTAAGGACTGAGACCGAATCACGATGATGATGACGATGGTGATATGCCACTTTATAGCATTTTAAAAACTTTTAAATAAAAAAGGGTTTTTTCACCACAACATTTAAAAAAAAAATTACTTTATTTTAAAATAAAATTTATGATTTTTACATTTGCCCCTCAATTGACCAAATTTTAATTTTACCGGGCAAATCCCCCCCTAGTGGGGCACCTTTTTATGTAAATTTTTTTTTTCCCTTTTTTTTCAAAGTGCCTTTGTTAATCCAAAACTTTTGTTGAAAACATTACAAAATTCTTAGATTTCAAAATTTGAAAGTATTAGGCAACATTTAACCAAGGAAAACAACCACAAAATCAAAATTTTTTTTATGCCACCTTACCCCTGGGGCCCTACTCCATTTTCATTGGTAACGGAATTACGGTAAAGGAATCCCCGAAACTATTGCTTCGAAAACAGGTTTAAAAGTCGAAAATAACTCCCTTGTTCAGTAAACACCCTTTTTCATTTGACTACATTAAGAGTTAGATTTAACCCAAAGCAAACATTTTGAAAATTTATCATTTGCTGGGGTAAAATTCCCTTACCAAGGTTTGTATTCCGTTTTGAAAATAAATACCTTAAAACTTTTAAAAACAAACCAAATGCCAAAACCCTTTAAAAATTTTTAATAATTTTCATTTAAACCCTCATTAAAAGTTAAATTAACCACGCAAGCATTATTTAATGGTAATTTTCCCTGCAAATGAACTACGGGCCCAAGTACCTTCAGTTTTTATTTTCACCAGATGAGTCTGGTTTGCTCGCGAAGTGGAGTTCTGTTTCGGGTAGATACTCTTGTCCAGCTTTATAAGTTGAGTACAAATTTTCTCTGCGCAAAAAGCCTCGTTTCCCAAAATTCGCCCCTAAAAAAAAAAGGTTCCCTTGAATTTAAGTCAAGGGCCCAAAACACTTTTGTTGACTGGGGGGGGGGAATAGGCAAGGACCTGCGCCAAACTTTAAAACCCTTTTTGCTTGTTTGATGGGGACTGGGGACATTAAAAAGGTACGTACTGAAATTTTATGGTCCCGGGGTCCGGGTATTAGCACAGAAACCCATTTCAACAAAAAAAAAAAGAACATTTTCAAGTTTTTTCTTTTAGGCCACTTTTAAAATGAAAAAAGACCCATGGGTCTTGTTGTATTTGTTGATCCATCCTTCCTTTTTTCCCCTGCCTTTTCTACATCCGCTTCCCATGATAACTCACCCTGGGGTAAACCGGGAATTCAAAACTATGGGCAGACATTTCCCGGACTTTTTTTAAAATGCAAGAGACAAAAAAATTCTTTTTTTTTTGTGTGCAAGTTCTACACAAGTTTAAG